>CM060950.1:382379505-382564767 GCA_030765055.1 Mantis religiosa
CATTGTTTTGTCATTTGGCAACTTTGACAAATACTCCCGAAATTGTAGATATGCTCACACAATAACATTTCATAACAATCTTTTATTTTCGATCTTTCTAATAGCTTGAACATTCTGTTAATACTTGTTACAACACAATTTCTTTTCATTGATCTCTTTAACACAAATAAACCATACTAACCAGAGCAACAGTAAGGCAAAATAGTACAGAACGCTTGTGCAAGCAGTTAATGCTTGATATACGATGACACATTTCTTGGAATCTGGCGTAGCGTGTAAGGAAATTTGGATTTCCTTATTTGGAATTCAAGGTGGCCTAAACATAACACTATCTATTTTTGCAGAGACATATCCACCACGAATTTAAACAGTTTTATTATCCGTGATTGGAAGAATTTAGTATCAGTAACGCCAAAACTAATTGACAAGAAAAAACAATTTGTAGTTGGTTTTTAAAACCACGTCACCTACAATTTTATATCACTGCGGGACTATTTTCTGAAGCCGTTTCGACCATTGTCAACCTCTTAATCTGGTCCCAATGAAAAGATGAAACATGGCGTTGGATGAAATGATGGAACCAGAATCAGATGAAATATGCGTTTGCTTTTCTCGCGTGTCTTATTTGCTAAGTAACCAAGGTTAAGAAAAGTTACACATACGCTTTTGTAATACAGAAACATAAGCTTATATAAATGGAAAGAGCATTTAAATTGAGTTCCAATATATCAATGTTCCTTAACTCCTGAGTCACTCAGTCTCCTTTATCCGGCTTAGGTTTCTTTCTGGTATCGTAAATCTACATGGGACCCCCGACTTTATTTCCATTCCGAAGGAAGAGTTTTACCCCCAAAAAATTGTTAACAAGGATAAGTAGTATAACTAAATAATAACCATAAATAATTCTAACACAAATAAATAAGGCACAATGCACTACGAAAATATTATAGGTACAAATAAACAATAACCTTTAAGTGGTAAACAGATGTGATAGTAGTGAATAAAAGTAGATGGAAAGCCAAGGCAATGAGTTAAATGAACAGCCAAAAGGGTAAACACTTCTAATACAAGTGGGACAGAATACACAAGGGACATGTAATAAACCTAATAATAATAACGCACAAAATAAATATAAGACAAAGCAACTATAGTAGAAATTAATCGAAAAGTAACAAGAAGTGTTAGATGACTAAAGAATAGCTCCGCAGCAATAAAAAAGTTATTAAAAGTGGCTCAAAGTTTTACAAGAAAGTGCTTTGCAGAAACTTAGGCTATATTGAAAATATTTTGTCTCCCTCTTCCCCCTCTTTGGCTTCGCGTTTCTGTTCTAAATTATTTAATCTAGACTCATTAATGCACATTCTAATATCATAATCTCTCTGTGTTTCAGGATCTTAGAGTGCGACAATGTACTACATAAAAAAGAAGATCGAGGTGGAAGAATGTTAAACTTTCTAATTCATCTCCGAATGCGTTTCAAACACCCGGTGACAGGTTCATGCAATGTACACTCGATCGTTGCTCAGCTTCTCTATATTGAAAGGATGTTTGCTTTAGGCTGGTGTGCAATCCATAAATTGTGCGATATATGTCGCATTATGACTGTTTACAGATGTTTCTGGGCATTTCAAATTTTATTGGTCCTCTGGTGCATCCGTGCAATAATTAACTACAAAAGTTCTACGCTTTTGGTTTTGGAACATTGGAGAAAGGTCTGGTAATTAAGTGAAAGCCTCGACTGTGTTTTACATAACCTTTACTCCATATTTTATTATCATTTTCAGTTAATCCATTAATATTGTCCCTGAGTATAAACTATATGTAATTTTACAATAACTTAAAACATTCGCAATTATTTTCCAAAATCGGTTCATTGGAGGTTTTATAGAACATTAATACTTTTATGAAATCGTAATGAAGTATAGATTAGATTAGAGTAGATTGATTTGCGTTCAGTAGGTTCACTTGTAGCCAGAAAAAGCTGTGAACATTGAACATGTCTAGAGGTATAAAGTTTAATAGCATATATATGTACAAAAGTTAACATAAGACACATATTATAGTATACAGGCAATATGAACAACAATATGGAAAACATAATGCTACTTACTTAGAAGAGCCCCATGGACTCTGGACACATTTGAGCATCATTTAACCCATTTCATTTACCGTCCGATATGACTTATTGTTAGAGGACGCAAAATAAGAGAGAAAATATATGTACATATATATAGTTATAAGAAAAACAATGTGTAGTATTTAATACCCGCTTTTACTATTTAGTTCGTTCAATAATGATTGGCACTCCTCCTATGGTTTCTGCAAAGGAGCAGTTTAAAATATGTTTCGATGTATGGGTGAAGATTAGTGTCTACGTACACTTCAGGATGTAAACACTGGCAATACATGTATAGGGACCAGATCTATACTTCACCTTACAGGCGATAATTTCCACGCTTTATTTCACGAGAGATCAGCTAAGGGTACCCCATCTCTGCATGCGGATCGGCCGCTGTTTACAACTGGGTTTAGCAGGAATCTGCCGATCTACTCACCAGAACCATTACAGAACAAGAAGTACTAGAAGTCATACAACAAACCAGTAAACCTACGTCTCCAGGTTCTGATGGCCTTACCTATGAATTTTCTAGGACCTGTTGGCCCATTATAAAACATAAAGTGATGGCAGTTTTGGTGTAGTTGTGGGAAACAGCTCTGTTTCCCGAAACGCTTGCGGATCAAATTATCACGTTGTTGACAAAGACAGCACAGCTTACTACCATGAACTATTTTCGTCCAATAACATTGTTAAATGCCGAATATAAGATATTTACCAAAGTAATAGTAAACAGCTTGAAAGGAGCTTATACTGAAATAAAACACTGTAATCAATTGGCGATCCCGACGCGAAATATCATTGTTACGCTGGGACATCTGCGCCATGTCCTCATACACCTGCAAAAGGAACAGCAGGTAGCGGCTTTGATAAGCCTGGACTTCCAACAAGCATTTGATAGAGTGCAACATTCGTATCTATGGCAATGTTTAAAGGCGGCGAACCTTCCAATGCACTTGATTAAAACTGTTCAAGATCTTTATGGTACAGCACAATCACGATATGGCAGCCCTACAGAATGGACTGGAGTTCCATACCAGGATGTCGGGTGCAAAGTTAAACGTAAACAAAAGGGAGATATTACTGCTTGGACAGTGGTTGAAACCAGTACAAACACCGGGAGTACAATGTACCACTACCACCACCACCACCACCACCACCACCACCACCACCACCACCACCACCACCACCACCACCACCACCACCACCACCACCACCACCACCACCACCACCACCACCACCACCACCACCACCACCACCACCACCACCACCACCACCACCACCACCACCACCACCACCACCACCACCACCACCACCACCACCACCACCACCACCACCACCACCACCACCACCACCACCACCACCACCACCACCACCACCACCACCACCACCACCACCACCACCACCACCACCACCACCACCACCACCACCACCACCACCAGGATGCTTGGCATCACCTTTATGGGAGATATGGAAGCTACTGTACTTTACAACTGGAGAGAGAAGATTAACAACTTGCGATATTCATTATCGTTGGAGAGGGTTCGCAGCCTGAGTTTGATGCAGCGAATTTGGTATATAAATATCTATGGTCTCAGTCAAATTTGGTGCGTAGCACAGATACTGCCAATTCCGAAACATGATGCACAGAAGCTTGAGCAACTGCTTGGTTACTTCTTATGGGCGGATAAAGCTTACAAGGTGAGCAGATCTCAGTTGCGTTTGCTGCAATCCAAAGATTTATGTGGATTGGTGGGCATCGCAAAGAAATGCATGACCTAATTGGGAAAGCTGCAGTCAAATCACTGGGTCGTAATAGCTCGATATATTTTACTGTACACCCAGGAATGAAGAGAAGGGTAATAGCGAAATGAAAATTATATGGAAGAATCTCTTCAATAAAGTTGTTCTTAGCGATTGGTAAAGGACAGCATACGAAATATTTAACGAAACTATACCAACAACAGCAAAGGTGGATTGTGTGGTTCCTCTGGAGGAAAGTAGTGACTGATTCAGACATCCACAAGAGGTTAGTTGCCATATTTGGGTAATATGCACCAAGTCGCAGGTTCCTGTTCTGTTGGGTGTCCGAATTCAAAGAAGGCAGGGACTGTGCTAAAAAACGCAACGGCACTGGGGCGAGCAGCTACTGCACACAAACTAAACAATACCCAGCTTGTTACTGACCTGATATTGGAGAACAGGTGAATCACATTTGATGAATTAGTGCAAGCAACAGGTCTAACACGGGAACCCTCCACAACATAATCCATGAAGATTTAATGATGAAAAAGTTTTGCGCACAATGGGTGCCACGTACCCTGACCAATGAGATGAAACAAGCGTGTGGAAGTATGCCCACAGTTGCTGCAACAATATAGTGCAGATTCAGAGAAATTTCTTGCTAAGCTGGCCACCGTCGAGGGGTCAAGATTTCTCCACGGGATTCCGGAAAAGAAACGGCAATCTATGGAGTGGAAGTGTGCTGCGAACCTCATTCCCAAGAAGTCACGGCCAGGGCAATTCTTTCCGAAACACATAGCAACTGTATTCTGGGATCAGTAAGGGATACTGCTGGACGATTGGCTCCCTCCCAATACGACCATCAATGGTGAGCGGTACTACAATTCACTGCAAACACTCAACAATGCCACCATCAAAAATGGGGCAATGATGGTCTTGTCCAACAAGACAATTCAGATTAAATACCAGACGCCCTACCATGCTCACCATTCGTTCAATGTTGTTTACTGTGCTGCCACATTCTCCATATTCACCCGATTTGGCTCCTAGTGACTTTGCGCTATTAGACTCCACGAAAGGGCTCATGCGGGGGAAGAGTTTTACAACTAATGACGAACTTCATGTAGTTGTGCATCAGTGGCGGTAGGATAGCCCCAAAGAATGTCTTGCTACACGAATACGAATGTGCCAGAACGATGGAACAAGTGCACAGAGATTGACGGGGAATACCTTTAATTACCTGAATGAGTTTCTTCAGTAAATGGTCCCTATAAACAAAAAATAACTTGTGTTGCCAATCATTTTTGAACGACCCTAGTACATAGTTGCACCGCAGGCGGTAAGAAAAACAACCGAATGTACTTGTAAATAAATAAAGTTGTATCAGGAAGGAAATTCTATTGTCGTATAACTTCTTTGTTTTTATTTTCTCTACCACTTACATACAGCAGCAGAGAAGGTGTTACATTCCATTCACGGACTTGAAAATGATAATTCGCCCGCAATACATGTTTCAAGTATCTATGAATCCACACACACGCGCGCATATATATATCCAATTCTCTGAAAATAAGGTCTATCTTTGCTAAGCATGACACAGCATGATTGGGTTGATGGAAAGTAACCAAGATGGTTATACACAAAATTGCAGCAAGGGTGAGAGCGGGGACAGCTTCTACCTCCCTTTATACTTGGTGGCGAGGGTGCAAAATCGACTACATCTCCACCATATGTCCTATCAGTTACTGGCGAGGATTGAAAGATGGGAGTTAGACTGGCGGGCGACTCCGTTAGATCTCTAAACATGTTTGAGGAAGGCAAATTCACTGTACCATCATATTGGCACATGGGTATGATTTCAGAGGGCGGCTTTTCCCTTGACTGCAGGACGATACGATGGACATGATTAAGACAGCGGTCGCTACGCAAACATAATAAAATAAATTATCAAGGAATATTTAAGTTCGCTCTGACCCCGGATTACATTAGAAACATGATGAGCTATTCAATTACGATCTCCCATAAGATTGTGCGTCAGAGAATATGTTTTCTATTTCGTACGCAGATACATTCAACAGGTACAATGTACTTCCTCTAGATGATTCATGATGATTCCTCTAGATGATGATTCTATTATGATTAAGCCATCTCATGATATGAACACAGAGGTATACTGAATAACATGTGCCGATAAATTGGCCGTATAGGGTTGCCAAACTAGAAGATATGTTGTTTTGAATTTAATGCTAAACTATAGCTCATCACAGAAAGCAATTTTTGGAATCGTAATGCGATGTAGCAGCTTCACGGTTGGCGTTGATCCAGTAGAAAGAAGTTCCCTGGCTTATACGCCATGGTCCAGTAGACGTAGAGGTAGACTAATGACTGAAATATCTAATCTGCTATTAAGCACAGAAACTTTTTTCTGCTGAATCATAATGTAATATAGCTACGTATCGAACTATTATATAATGGCAAGTGGCTAAGGCTCACTCCCATTCAAACCAATGTTATAGCAGTGATATGAACCAGTTCAAAGCATGAGAAATCGTAGATTATCACGGTCGCTATCTACATAAATAGAAGCTATTTCAGGGCTACAGATAAAAATTCAAGTCGTTTCGTTCACAACTGCAATGGACAACTTCTGTGATGGGATGATGACTTCTCGGAGAATGTTACTCTGCATCTAAACAGTTGAAGACAGAATTCAGAGAATGTTTTGGTCCATCCAGAGTTATGTTTCTCCCGGAAGCAGGTGTATTTGTTCTAAGAAAACGTCGTGGGTCTGATGGTTGGTTTAGTAGCAGTTGTACAGTGGTGTATCCGCCTACCAATCAGCTGAACAAACAGTTTCCTCCCATCTTATGTTGATTAGCGTTTCCTCGTTGAGTGGTGAAACACTGTAATATCACTTTAACCTTATATAGATTACAGGTATCAGTATCTGTACGGGTACGGGTATCTGTCTGCTGTTTAAAAATCGATAAGTTATCCGTTTTCACATCCATGGGCGTAGCTTTTCCGAGCGAACCTCCGGATTCCGACATGTCTCGGAAGTTTGTAGATGGTGAACGTTACTATTGTCTCTGGGCTTATCTGCACCGGGCTTTCACCAGTTGGTTAGGATCAGAAGGAATTCTATTGTACAGGGTGTATACGATTGAATATCGGGGTTTTAGCTCTTTCTAATATTTATTAAATTCAACTTTCAGTTATAAATGGTATGTCAAATGAAAAAGCTACTCAAACAGTTTTACCAAGAACCTTATAAATGTTCAATGTGACTACCATTTTTCACACGGCACACATCAAGTCTATAGCCGAGTTCTTCCCAAACGTTGATAAGTGTGTATTCAGTAATTGTAGCAACAGCTGCTTCAATCCGGTTTTTTAATTCAGGGAGGTCAGCTGGTAGCGGAGTCACGTACACACGATCCTTGATGAAGCCCGAAAGGTAAGTATCGCATGGCGTTTGGTCAGGGGAAAGTGGAGGCCATGCATAGCAAGCCCTTTCATTGGGACCCTTGCCCACCTCGGTAGCGGAGATGGTAGCGCGTCTGCCTCACGTTCGAGAGGTACCGTGTTCGAATCTCGGTTAGGGTGAGTTACCTGGATAAGGTTTTTGTCCGGAGTTTCCCTTACCTTGATAGATGAATGTAGGGTAACTCTAAGTTCTATGGACCCCGGACTCATTTGAGCATTTCAACCATTCCATTCATCGTCCGATATGACAACGTTGGAGGACGTAAATTACAAAAAAATAAAATTGGGGCCCTTGCGGCCTATCCAGCGCTCGGGTACAGTGACATTCAACCAATCGCGTACTTCGTTATGCCAGTGAGGTGGCGCACCATCTTGCTGGAAAATGTTCTCTGGGTCATTTTCTTCCATCTGAGGAAAGAACCATTGCTCTAGTATATCAAGGTAAGGAGTGTCAGTTACAGTAGATTCACCAAAAAAGAATGGCTCATAAACGTTTCGCCGGGATACCGCACAAAAAACATTCACTTCAGGGGGATATAGTTGTATTTGTACCGTCTCGTGAACATTTTCTGAGCCCCAGATGCGTACATTATGAGTGTTAACATGTTTACTACGGTGAAAGGCCGATTCATCACTGAAAACAACACGATCCATAAAATCGTCATCGTCTTGAAGCAACATGTCGTTTGCGAAGTTGGCACGTAATCCGTAGTCTGTCGGCTTTAGAGCCTGTAATAGGTGTAAACGGTAAGCAGGTAGCCGTACGCGTTTTCTTACAACTTTCCAAACAGTCGACACAGGAACTGGTAATTCACGACTAGCCTTCCGGACTGATTTCTTTGGGTTACGAGTGAACGGCTCTCTCACTCGCTCAACAGTCCCTTCACTTACTCTTGGTCGTCCCGTTCTCTTCCCTTTACAATGGTAGCCGGTATCTTCAAACTGTTGATACCATCTACGAATGCCATTATCACCAGGAGGACCACAACCGAACTTAATGCGGAACGCACGTTGCACAGTAACTACATATTCGGTCTTTGCAAACTGCAAAACACAAAACGCTTTCTGTTTACTAGTCGCCATCCTTGCTACTACGGCTGTCTAGCGGATTGTGGCAGAAACATTGCACGTACATGCACACTGTTGCCAACAAACAAAACTGTTTGAGTTGCTTTTTCATTTGACATATCATTTATAACTGTAAGTTTAATGTAATAAATGCTATAAAGAGTTAAAATCCCGATATTCATTTATATACACTCTGTATATTGATCGTGCGCTCGATCTATGACATTCGTAATGTAAAGGAAAGCGTTGAACGGTTATGTGTCAATGTTGCTCTAATTTGTTCCAAGTGCGGCATCTCAAAAACACCGACTGATACTGCTGAAGCCGAACGCACATCATATCGTCACCGCCTGTATCACTGAAGTTATGGGACGACAAGTACTTTCAAACTGCCCTAACTAATGGGCTTTCTGTCCTTTGGCAGGTACTCTCGATAGAGACTAGCCAGAGCAACACTCCTACTTCATGCCTGCACTAGTGCAGGTATGGACACACCGCCGCTGATCGCTGTCCTAATGTGGCACTCTTATGTTTTTATAATATGTATACATCTTTATATAGATATATAGTTTCCTTTTCTATTTAACCGTTTCTATTGTTTCCATTTATGTTACGTCGGTTTTCAGTAGTTTCACACATGTATACTATACACATAAACACCCATGCCCAACTCGGGAAACAAACCCGCGACCCTCTACGTGGTGGAAATCTAGAGACCTACGTTCTAGCGATAATGGCTACGAGAGCCGGCGAGCTTTACCACCGTCTGCACCCGTCATAGCTTGACACACCTCCCAGTGTACCATATAAGCTGTGGTACAACAGCTTACTTTAAAGAGCAGCTGGCGTAAACAGAATACCTAAGAGTACGCCAAAGCACCGAACATCACGACAACGAACTACACAATTAGCATCTTACATAAGCCGCACAAACCAATCTTAACCGTTCATTCATAGGGTCTCATTGCAGCACTTCACGTAGCTTCAAACCCATACTGCACCTAACACCTTAGCCCTTCAGGAACTCCAGACGTCGCTCAAGGACAGACTACATATGCTGCCACTTGGAAAAACAAACCTTTCGGCGTTCATTGGAGGTCATCTTGGGAATTGTCCAACTTTTTAGTGCACTCTCCCAGAAGCTTCTCATGCAGAAAATAACACATATCAGAACCGTTTCAAAACTAAATCTAGACAAACTGTAAACTGCACAAACGACACCAGAAACACATTACACCAGAGAAAGACACATACAAAATTTTGCGTGCTCTAGGATGACATAGTACAGCGCCTGAACCACCAGGCAGCGCTACTGGTTTCAGTTGTCGGTATCATGATATCTCGATCTGTGCTTACTCTTTTAGCGCCTTGCAGAACCTCGACAGCGCCGTTGAAGCTATCCTCAAAATTATGATTAAAACGTCTGAAACTCTTTTCTCCAGCAGACCGCGGTGTACTAGACGGAAAATAACTTACTATTATACCTTTAAGCATCTTCGGTCCATATGTATGCCATGGAAACTATCCGATCTGTCAAAGCCAAATTTGAGGTATCTTCAGTAATTGGAACACTATAATATCTACTATCAAATACAAGGAAAAGTTTCGCTAAGTCACATAAATTTCGAAGCATGCTTTCAAGCGGAAAAGTGGAGCCTCGTATGTATAGGTAGATTTGGCAAAAGGCAAGCTGCTCATTGGTGTGTGTAATGTGAGGCGGTAATCGGTGGATATAAAGGATCCTACACCGAAATACCTATTTTGCTCCTGGCTAGCGATCAGTATGGGAGAGTGACTCCGTTTCAGGGTCCAGCGATCAAATGAAAATACACTCTGCTTCCTTAATTTTCCCACCAGTTTATTTATATAACATTTAGATTACAACTTTGCTCCCAAACAACCTGCTCGTTACAACGTTACCTTCCCCGAAAACGATCCACGATGAAGGGTCGCGCTTTTTCTCCATTCTCAGCGTCCCTTCCTACCGCAGACTATCTAGCACGCCCCTTTCCTATTTCAGTGACCATTCCGCCCGTATCACGTGATGCATAACCATTTTTATTGGAGGTTCGTTTTCCTATTTTTACTCTTACTAGGCTCTCACCCCTCTGTCCCTCCTTTTTGACCTTCGGGGTCATGTAAACAAATATTCAGACTTCTTCTAACATTCCTTAGGGGCGTGTTTTCTTCCTCGACCCCTTGACACATTCCTTAAGTTAATGGATTTTTGTTCCCCCAACTGCGGTTTCTGACCCGAACTGCGGTTTCTGTCTCAAAATGCCCTTCGGAGGAATATTGCAATTTTCTTTTATTTACTTATTTATTTCTTTTTTTTATTTGGGAAAATTGTAAATTCCTTCGAAAGTCCCACTAAACAGTAATCAACAACAATGATGTGAACTGGATTACTTCCTAAGTTACTTCCCAACGGCCTTCGCTCCATCAACGCGCGAACGAGCAAGGAGTTTTTTTGGAGCTGTTACATATACACTGAACAAGAGACAAAATATATACATGGATATACACATATCCTTAAAGCATTGTTACCTAGCAATACCCTGAAATACATTGTTACCTATATGAGCCCTTAAATATTTCTGTTTATTTGTATTTTACATTTCTTGTGCAAGTCTACACTTTCTTTTGACATACAGAACAATGGATTTGCCTTCACTTTTTTATTGACCTATTTGGTTGGTGCATGTTTGTCTTTTGAGCTCTGTACTTTCATTGCAATATTGTGGGCAATTAACACTCCGTACACTATCACACGCATCTCACTTGTGCATATCTTGCACAGATTTCTTTCTTCGTGCACTATCACACTCTTGTTCTTTTGAATCACAAACATATAACTCGAATATCAGGAAATATAATTGTTTTTTTACAATTGTGTCTTTTTTCTTTTTGTGTAGACAAGGGTAGCATTTGGTTTAAGCTCGGGTTCTTACTTCCCAAAAATTTCGCTCTATCTCTATACTTCAATCCTATTTGCGTCAAACAGTTAGCTTTACAATAATTTTTGCCTTACAATTAATGAGGTCAGTGACTTCGGGATGCGTCAAATCATGGCTTGTCGTTGGCAATGGCCAATTCTCTAAAGGGTCTCAATAAAGATAAATTATACCTTCCTAATTTTTCGTTTGTCTTAACATCGTCTAACTCAAAAGAACGGTCACCGAATTGAGCAATGATCACAGCTGGTCCTTCCCAGAGTACATGCAGTCTATGTGATGTCTTTGTCAGTAGGGAGGACTTGTTATGCGTTCTTATCAGCACCTTTTCTCCTAACTGCGGTGTCCATTTCTTCCTATATCGTTTCTTCTTTTTATTTCTGTTTTCTGCGCGTTTTCTCAAGCGCTCAAAGGCTTCTAAGATCTGTTGACTTTCGCTTTGCTCCTCGGTGCGAATGGCGCTCGGTAGCCCTGGGATTATGTCTTCAGACGGTTCCTTCAAAAGTAGCGTTACTGGAGCTATTCCCCTGTTTGGATTAATGGTGTTATCACGTTCTATCAGGGGTAGTTGGGGAACCCACGAGGTATGTTTCTTTTTGTAGATGAGGATGCGTAGAAAGATGGACAAGTCCCGTATGGTCCTTTCACATGGATTGCTTTGCGGATGGTACGCGGTTGAATTGCAAACTTTATGCCTGCAGTTCTAATTTTATCTATAAATAATTTGCCCTTATGTATGGACGCATTATCTGCCAAAATAGCGTCCATTTTGCCGTATTTGGGTATAAAGTCTTCTATGATCTTTGCTGCACAGGCTACGCTTGTTAATTTCTTCATTGGGTATAATTTCACAAATTTTGTAAATATGTCCACCATTACGAAAATATATTTCATCCCTGCTGTTCCCGTAGGTAATGGTCCATGTGAGTCGATTGTTACCAATGCTAGTGGCCTGTCGCGGAGTAGGGAAATTGGTGGTGTGTCGTATTTCACGTTAAGTGGTTTTGCTTTCTGGCAGATGATACATGCAGATATGCGTTGACGAAATTTATGTTGTAATCGGGGAATGTAAAAATATTGTTCTATTGTCAGGCATGTCTTCTCGGTTCCTCCATGAATGATGGCTGTATGAAACGAGTCAATAATTAAGTTTTCTATGACGCGTGGTGCGTACGTCCGCCATGTTAAGTGGTGTCTACCTTGCAATTTGTACAGGATTCCGTTGCGTTTTCCAAATGATCCTTTCATGTCCTTCTGAATATCTGGAGCTATTGTGAAAATTTCTGCTAATTTGGGGTCCTCCTGTTGAAGTTGTATGTTTTTTACTTGTTTGATTAACATTTTGTTTAGATGGGTGTCTATTTTTAGGATGTGTACTTCACGTGTGTTGCCTTGGCATTCTGGTATGGCTCCTTTTGTGGTCAGTCTAGACATCGTGTCTGCGAAGATGTTTTGGTTTCCAGGTATATGTGAGATGGTGACATCATATGACATTATTTCGTGTATGTATCTAGAGATTTTTGAGTTTGTTAATTTGCGCTTTTTAATGAATGATAGGCTCACGTGGTCCGAAAATATTATGATTTTGCAATTAAAGATGTAGTCTCTGAATTTTTGAATAGCGAAAAGAAGTGCTGCTATTTCCTGTTCCGTTACACATGCTATTTTCTCTGTGTGTGTCAAGTTTCTAGATGCCGTACTTATAACGTACTGTTGTCCTTTGTCATCTCTTTGACATAGTACTGCTCCGAAACCAGAAATTGATGCGTCCGTGTAAATGTAGTAGGGTTTGTTGGTGCGGGGTCGTTCCAATAAAATAGCTTGTCCGAATAATTCTTTTACTCTGTCACATGCATTTTGGTGTGTGCTCGTCCAGCGCCATCTTACGCTTTTCTTTAACAACTCTCTAAGGGGTGCCACTTCTTTAGCGTAATTAATTAGAAATCGCGCCTCATACTGGAATATGCCCAATACTCGGCGTAGCTGCCTTATGTTTCTTGGTGCAGGGATTTTTGCAATTGTTCGGATTCTTGCTTTATCTGGAGAAATACCTTTCTCCGAAATGATGTATCCTAGGAATTTGGTTTCTTGTTGGAAGAATTTGGTTTTTTCTAAGTTCAACGTCAGCCCGTTTGATCTTAATTTTGTAATGACGTAATTCAAATGTTGTATGTGTTCGTCTATCGTATTGTCGTGTAGTAAAAAATCATCCATATATTCGGTCAGGAATTCTTGAGCAGTATCTCCAAATATGGCATACATGGCTCTTAAAAATCCGCTTGCACTTACTGACATGCCAAACGGTAGTCTGGTAAACTCTAACACTCGACCCTGATATAGGAATCCCGTAAATTTTCTTAAGTGTGGTGGTATAGGGATTTGTAGGTACGAGTTTGTCAAGTCGATGGAGGAAAACCATTTTTTTCTTCCGATGCTGGTGAGTATTTGTTCTATGCCAATGGTCCGAAAATTATCTGGTAGAATAAACTGGTTAAGTTGCCGGACGTCTATTGTTATGCGTGCTTTCCCATTGCTTTTGCGCACTATGCAGAGGGGGTTTATGTAGGGGTATTTGATTCTTGAATTATCTTTTGTTCTAGCATTTCTTTAATGGCGTCTTCCACTGCTGGTTTCAAATTTAGTGGAATGTTCCTGCATTTATAGTGCCATGGTTTTACTTCTTTAATTTGAAAGTCGTAGCAGGAGGATGTACAAAGGCCTGTTTTTTCCGTAAAAGCAGCTCTGTTCTTCCACAGAACAGAAAAAAGAGATTCTTTTTGTCTTTCGTCCAAGTGTGTGAGTCCATTCACTTTCTCCCCTAATTTGGAACGCATTTGTAACTTTAGGTCAAGGACCTGGCATGCGGTTTCTAAGGGTGGCTTTCCCTCCAGCTGTTTGGGTCTGTCGCTCACACCCACTCTCATGGAGCCATTTATTATTATCGTGACAGGGGAAAAACTTGCTTTTTCGTCCCTGCCGAATAGGTCAGTTCCCTCGCCATTAATCAAGTCAAAACTTTTACAACTCTCATGTGTGCTAACAATTTCCTCAGTCTTTAAAATCGCAAGGTAAATATCTTTGCTTATATTAATGCATTGAACAAAAAATTGTTCCTCCTCCAATTGGTTTTCGGCTTCTGTTAATTGCATGTTGGGAACTGCCTGCTGGGAAAAATTAATTTGAAACTCTTCGTTGTTGCCTCGTATGGTTAAAATTCTGGCTGTTTAATTAATCTTTGCGTGAAATGCTTGGAAGAATTCGCTTCCTAGAATAACTTGTACAGCCAAATGCGGTATTATAAAAAAAAATGGCTTCCACATGATTTTGGCCTAAAGTGAATGGAATCATAACTTGTTTTTGTATACGTTGTTTCTGTCTTCCTATGGCCATTAGTACGTACACATTTTTGGTGGGTAACGTTTGTAGGTGTATGCCTTTAGCTTCCAAGTGATTAAAGAGTTTTAGACTACAGACAGATGCCGTCGCTCCAGTGTCTAGCGTTGCCAGGAAAGTTTCATCTGCTATGGTGATCTCTATTTGTGGCGTTTCTGCTAATGTCTTGCTGTATTGTATCCGTGTTCATGTTTCCGGCATTGTTTCCAACTGTCAAGTCTTTATCCTCATCGTGTATCTGTAGTTGCGCCATCGTATTTTTAGTGTTTCCATTTTTCTTAACATACCTCGAGGCAGAAAAAGGAAACGGTCTCCTACCCGAATTTAGTTTTCCGTATTGTGTGTCTCACTTGCACCGTTTAGGTATGTGTGGGTGGTTGGGAGACATGTCTGGTTCGCAAACCATTTTTGTTTGGGCCTTGCACCGTTGTTGTAATTTGTCGTTGGGGGCCTACTCCTATTTGTTTCTTTGCTTGCTGACTCATGGTTCTCATGAGGTGCTTGTTCTGCTCGATGGTCCGTCGTGTGTGGTCGGTTATCATGGTCATAACCATTATTGGTCCATCGGCGTCCTGCAGGATTTTCCCTGGGTAAGTCATTTTTGTATGGTCTTTGAAAAACATCATACCGTCTCTCTCCGATAATATGGCTGTCATTGGCGTGTCGTCTTGGATATGTTCGTGATATCGGGAATTGAGTCTTCTGTGGTCATACGCGAGTACCTGGTCTCTGTACCGGTCTCTGGAGTGTGTCTGGTCGTTATGTCTGGCATTTCCAGTGTTGTATGCCCTCGTCCCACTAAAGTTTTGGGCATGTTGCGACGTCCTGTCATCTCGTAGTCCTGGGTTCAGTTCAGTCCTGGGTGGTTCTAGTGCCGTCAAAAGTTCGATTGTCTTGCTAATTGTACTGGGTCGTGCGACAGTTAAATGATTTTTTATCTGTTCTGGGTAGTGTCGCGTAACTAAACTAATAAATTCCTGAGGTTCCATGGGAGGGTCCAACGTTTTACCTTTTTGCGCTAAGTCTAGAAAGTAATCCACCATGGATCGTCCTCTGTGTGGATATTTTCCTGTATTTATGTTCGCTCGGACAGCATATTATGTTGCGCCATTCCAATATTTTGTTAAAAAGTGTTGTTTGAAGTCTGTGTAACTGGTGTGGTCACCTACTGCTAGCCTAAACCAAGTCAGTGACCGCCCCTGCAAGCCTCGTTTAACTATTATCATCTTAAAATCATCTGGAATGTTCCTGAGCTGAAAGTAATACTCTAGGTCCATTATGTAACGCTTCGCGTTGTCTCTCATGTCATTAAATGTTGGCACGGTTATTTCATTTAACAAGTGAAAATGGTTAGGGTACCCGGTGTTTATACAGTTATTGTATATGCTCCCTTGGCTAACACTATTACATGTTTCCATAGGTACTGTTGAAGACGTGTTTTGGCACGTGTTCATCGGTCCCTGTCTTGTTGGTACACTTGAAATGTCATTACTCTGAGGTTGGTTTTTAAATCATTAAGAGCCTCTTTGAGTGATGCCATTTCTCGCGCATGGTGTTCAATTCTTTTATCAGTTGAGCGTTGAGCTGCGTCTGCCTGTGTCAGGGTTGCTTTAAGTTCTATCAATTCATTATGAGTGGAGTTTTCTGCTTCTTTCTGCCTATTTTGTATTATGACACAGGTGTTTCGCATCTCCTCCCTCAACTGGGCATGCACATTATCATAATGCTGTGAAATCTGGTTAAGTTGCTCCCTGGTGGTTTTCATGTCCTTTTGTGTATCGTGCACCTCTGTGCGCATATTAAAAAATTCTGCCTCTATAATGGCCTGCCCTAACCTAATTTCTTCTAATTGCTAATTCTGCTAATTCTGTTTTACTTTCTAATTGTCTTTTCAACGTGTTTTTGTATTCTGCTATCTTTTTTTCTAAATTATTTTCTAGCGTGCTGTTTCTTGCTGCTATTTGCTGACTATGTTCTGACATTCTACTTTCTATTTGTTGGCTTTGTTCGGACATCTTAGTTTCTAGGTTGCTTTGGAGCTGCTGGAGCATCTGTTGCATCATAGCCGTGAGGCTGAGTGTTGCCTCAGGACTAATTTCTTGCACAGCGATATCTCCGGGCTGCCCTTGGATTTGTTCCTCCATGTCTGCGTTAATTATCCTGCCACTTCTCAGGATCATATAAATTTTACACAGTCTGTAGTGTTACTGCCAGACTTGTCCTACACAGTGAGTGCCCCTTGTGGATAGACTTTGGAAAGGGTACTTACTCGTGATGTTGCTGGTGTTTACCGCCGTCGGAAGTGGTGGTTGTTGCTGTCCTGTTGTCCTCGTGCTCAGCGACCTTGTCCGCGGTGTCCGCCTATGATGTCGTGGTGTGATCTGCTGTTGCTCTGGCTGTTGTCTCCGGGCGGTAATATCGTTCTCGGCGTCTGTTGCTCTAGGTGTTGTCTCCGGACGGTAATCTCGTTCTCGGAGTCTGTTGCACCTGGTTGTGGAAGCTCGCTGGGTGGTTAAGACACGTTGGGTGCCATTTGAGGCGGTAATCGGTGGATATAAAGGATCCTACACCGAAAGACCGATTTTGCTCCTGACTAGCGATCAGTATGGAAGAGCGACTCCGTTTCAGGGTCCAGCGATCAAATGAAAATACACTCTTCTTCCTTAATTTTCCCACCAGTTTATTTATATAACATTTAGATTACAACTTTTCTCCCAAACAACCTGCTCGTTACAACGTTACCTTCCCCGAAAACGATCCACGATGAAGTGTCGCGCTTTTTCTCCATTATCAGCGTCCTTTCCTACCGCAGACTATCTAGCACGCCCCTTTCCTATTTCCGTGACTATTCCGCCCGTATCACGTGATGCATAACAATTTTTATTGGAGGTTCGTTTTCCTATTTTTACTCTTACTAGGCTCTCACCCCTCTGTCCCTCCTTTTTGACCTTCGGGGTCATGTGAAGAAATATTCAGACTTCTTCTCACATTCCATAGGAGCGTGTTTTCTTCCTCGACCCCTTGACACATTCCTTAAGTTAATGGATTTTTGTTCCCCCAACTGCGGTTTCTGACCCGAACAGCGGTTTCTGTCTCAAATGAAACATATTTTTCTTATGCTTCCGTTTTATAAATGGAGAGAAGGTAATAGAAGGTTTTAAATGTGAGATGTTATAAAGAACAATGACAACGTTTGAACTTCTTAAGACCTGGTAAAGTGTCAGGCTGCTTGAATTTTCAAGGTGCATCTGACTTGAAGCAACAAAGTATAATCTACTACATGAATAAGTAACCAAAATTTTGAGTTAGACGCGATTCTCATGTTTTTCAATTTGGGATTGTTTCTAAAACATATAAATGATATGTTATTCCATAAAATGTATTAAGTTTTTTAAATTTTTTCTGCTGTTATCTCTCTCCTGGACCCGGAAGAAATATATGAATGTTTGTTTTACTGCATCTAAGCTTCAGTAGGGTTAGGGCGTTACAGATTAAGAACCAATAAATTATCTTTATCCAAGTAAAATATCTTCATTATTTATATTTATTTAAGCACTTTTCAGTTTTGTAGGACCAGTAACTATAGGAAACATTGGAAATTTTATATATGTTCAAAATGAAAATGTTATATCTTGGCATATTTTAAAATGAAGGTTATCCCTAGTTGATGCTGTAAGTCACAAAGAGGACATTTCAACATTCGATGGGGCCATTCATCGATTTTTGCGGCTACTAACGCTACCTCCAACATTAAATTGTTGAGCGTTGGTAGTAGAATGTAATACCTAATAACAGCATCATGAGAACAAGCACCCTAAAATGAAAGAAAGGTGTGATTAATTAGTGCACTCCTTGAGAATATTAGTTCTTTAATTAAATAAAATATACCAAAAAGTTTACGAGAAACATCGTGGATAGATGTTCCTATAGAAACATTTGAAAGATATGCAGAAAGCCAAGTAACGGATTTTTAAAACTGTGTAATTAAGCGATACTTCATTGTCATTAGCACTTCTGTATAACTTCTACTGAAAACTTGCATTGAACGTCATTTGTCTCACCTAATATCTGGAGTTTATCTTCTGTAATCATCCTCATTCGAGAGTGGTGACTTCAGTGCGTTCAGTGCCATGGAGGGATAACCATTGTGCCAAACATTTCGCGATTTGTTTGCGATCAAATAGTAAATCAAAAGCGAGGTTGATCTTCATCTGATAATTATGGATTTGTTGTAACGTATAGCTTCTGATAGGGCAATGCATGGTCCATGGTCACCCAGTGCCAGTATCCGCACTGCTCTATGCTGAGTTTTGATACTGAGGTTAGTAACGTTAGTAACATAAAAAGAGTACAAGGACGCCATCAGAAATTGTTGGAATGCAGTAGCTCTCAGAATGATATAATGTGCACTTTTAGTCTATCAGCAAATCCCAGCTATTTGTTTCCATTCGGGGAGATTTGAGATGAAACAGCAGCTGGGTGTTTTGGTCAATCTAAGTGCTTTTAGCTACTTTCTGTTTAAATCAAAAGATTTCTTATCAGATGTTCCCAATGCAATTATATATGTTCTCTATTTACCTAGAGAAAATTCCGTAGTTAAACTTCACCGCAAATACTTTTTCTGAACTCTCTGAAAGAATTAAAGTGCAAGAGTTTGTTGTGACGATGTGTGTGGGTATGTGTGTTTGCGGGTAAGTGTCTGTGAACAGTGTAATTAAAAACGAAAAGTTGATTAAATTTAAGCTGTAATTTAAGTTCAGGATCTTCCGAGAAAGAAATACTGAGAAGTTCAAGAAAATGTTCCCAAACAGAACTTCACTGTACATTTAACATGTTTTGAAGATTTTCTTAAAAATTACTGTAGTGGTCTTAACTTAAATTGTTTTTAATATATCCTCATGACCAATAAGAAGTAGGTATATTTTGAATCTTCTGGGATATGCCTCTGAAGACCTCTTAGTTTGAACGATTTTTGTAAATTACCTTACATGTATTGGTATGAGGTTTCAAATACTTATAGGACGTTATTTGTTACTTTCAAGTGGTCAGGAAAAGAGAGAGGCATTTTAGAGAGAGCACATTTCGACGCTCTCTTTATTCCAAAACCTGAATGACGCCACTGTTGCACACGTCTCCTGTTTTCGTGCCAGAGAGAAGGAAAAAGGAAGGGGTGATTGTAGGGGTAAAGCATTTCGCACTTCGCATGTTCATCTTACCGGCCCCGTTCTAGCTCTTCTTGTTAATCGAGGTAAACTATGAAGTGGCACTTAAACATTTCGTTTTAGATTACAGTAGTCACATTTTTAACCCTTTGTTGACTGATCAAAGAAAAAGTGTACCTTTTGGAATTCTTTTGTGGATTCATGTTTAGAAGGCTAATAAAGGTCTTATAGGACGTAATCAAGTGCATACTTTGTGCAAGGATAGCACAAACAGGGTTAATCATATTAGAGAACATGAGTAAAGAACTTATTGCCAATGCTAGACAACTCATACTGGCGTTGTCTGAGAATCCGCCCTCCCACCAGTTCACTGACCTTAGTCAAACCTCAAGCTGGTAAACCAGTTCTGTAGAATTAACATGTTTATTTCCTTTGTTTTGTTTTATCAAATTGTAGTATGCAGTAGTGTTTCCCTTATGCTGCTAAAAACGTTTAAATGGTTTCTATACTGAATTCTCAAAAATAAACAACAAACTTTATCTGAAAGGTGCATCGAAATTGTTTACAATGTACATTGATAGACAGTGGCATACTCATGATGATACTTCCTTAATCTACACGATTGTCATCTTTACTATTTTCTTTTTAAGCATTAGCGTTTCAATTTCCGGCTGCAAATAAATCAACTTAAAAGTAGAACAAATCACATCCAGAAGGCGAGCGAGCGCATGAGGACCCGATACCACAGGCAAGCCAACATCCAAGGGTTCCAGCAGGGTGACTTGGTCTGGTTGTACCGCGCTACCCGGAACAAGGGACGCTCCCCGAAACTTCAACAACCTTGGCAGGGACCGTATAGGGTGGTGAAGAGGAATAACGACGTGGTCTACCACATCCAGAAGGTGCCCCAAGGAAAAATATTGGTGGTACACTTGGATCGTTTGGCGCGCTACGATGGTGCTGTTCGGGACGACCAGCCTTGAGGAGGCAGCAGTGTCGCGGCGACGCGCAAAAAATGTTCGGCACGGCGTGATAACAGACGGATAGTGTATCACATAGATAAAGAGCCTGCATAAGCAGATAAACATA
Source organism: Mantis religiosa (assembly GCA_030765055.1). Classification (NCBI taxonomy): domain Eukaryota; kingdom Metazoa; phylum Arthropoda; class Insecta; order Mantodea; family Mantidae; genus Mantis; species Mantis religiosa. The sequence goes on from CM060950.1 coordinate 382,400,517, forward strand.
GCATGGGGATAAAAGACATGCCAAAATAGATAGTGAGGTAAATGGAACATCCTAGTGACATGTTGATTGTCTTACAGAACATTCGATTTCTTGTTTGTTACAGAATATTTCGGAAATATCTAGTAGTATGAGTAGCGGTATTTAAGGAAGCGGCGACTCGCCAAGTTACAGTCTTAAACGGAGTCGTAATGAGAGAATGGTAATTGAACTGAAAGTTGAGTGAGCTCTTTGTTTGTGCTCAACGACCTTGGAAGATTGCATTTGTGTATGTTACGTAATTCTGCTGTAATCTGCAAGTGTACCTAGTTTATTTCTACGGAAATAAAGGACGTTTTGAATTTCTGCAACTTGGACTTTTAATTCTACGAACCCACAAAGTCACAATATGAAAATGTAAATTTCTCTCAGCAGGTCCAGTATTCCATGCAACACTTCGCCTCTGATTAGCCATCTTACTTTGCAGTGGTATGGCAAATCTAAATATTTCAAGTCTCGAGTTTCGAAATCTAAAATCTTCGAGTTTTGAAACAGTGCATGAGCTGTAGTTGCGTTTTTAAGTTTTAACACAGAAAATTATATTCAGTGGCTGATTTCACACAGAGTTTTTTCACTGAATAATGCCCTTTATTCACTATAAGTGTTAGCAGGAGGCACATTAAATGATTCGTTAGGGACTACGTCATAATGTATTCAATATTAGTAGGATATATTTAACACAGTGTATACGATAGTGAAGAAAAATACTCGTTTTTACCACTCACGATCAAACATCAAACAATTAATGCGCTTCAGTTCTCCCCATACAATCTGTCGTTTCGTCTATACATACCCAATTCCTGCTGCCGGACACGGAGTTTTTAATACGCTGAAGTATGTCTTTGTAGCAGAGCTTTAGGTATTCATTGCGTATTGTGGACTCGAATGGCTTAGTTTTCCTGTATATTTGTCTAAAAGCTGCTTGAAATAACTATTTTCTACTTTCCAGAAGAGAATGATTGTTCCCACCATCACGTTGCACAGACAACTACTGTATTGCATTAACGGTAGACGCTGAAGGCGCATTTCTCTCTCTCTCTCTTTCTCTCTCTGTTTATTAACAGAGCGGGTTGATGACCCACTTTACCATCTATATCTCCTAGACGCACAACTAACTTCACAAATTTTTGCCTAAACTTTCGGGCCCTACTTAAAAGAAATATTTAAATGTATAATGAAATATCACCTAGATTTTAAGAAGTAAATTGAGCTAGATGAGACATCTCGCCAATTTATTGTGTGTGCTAAAACCTCTTGGGATGCTATAAGGAGCTATTATATATGTAACATAATTTCCCATTTTGATCCATAGAGAGAGCATGAATTTTATGCTGGGTACGAAGATTATCTTTCCATAAACTATACATATTAGTGAACACGTTTCATAAGAATAGAAACATTTCTGAATTGTCTTTTAGAGATTATTATTGGATTACAAGATCTCCCTTTCAGAAGGTTTGGAAAAACCACAGTTAACGGGTAAAATCCCTCCGTCACAGATACGTGCCCTTTTTCCGATACCATTGCGCATTGGTTACTACATTATTGAAGTATCTTAACTTCTCTATTGATTGCTAATTACAAATACGAGTTTCTCCTGTACTTTAGGTGAAATATTTTGTTAATGACAAAGCTAAAATCGAAACATCTTAGGCATTTAATCTGAAGTACAGCTACAGCAAAAAATAAATATTTGGATTAGACATATATTTATTCACTGTTTAGGTACCGCACTACGTCACACAAAGTAGATTATTTGCTTACTGAAGCATTCATTAAAAACAAATAAAAGGAAAAAGAAATACACATATTTAAACGTTAAATGGGCAAGTCTGTCGATTAACACATCTTACGTATTTTCACCTTAACATCCAATATATGTGAATAAAGCAACATTTCTATTTGGCAACAAATGTTATGTAGAAACTATGAATGTGTGAGAGGGAATGTGTGAGATAACAATAGAAAAAAATTGTGTTCCGTAATTAATCACTATTATAGTAAACCATTAATTACGGTTTGTATAAAACCAACATGTTAAATTGTGATGACAAGAAACTCTTTGGAAATAAAGTGAAGATATCTAAACATGATGCAGATTTCTTCTTTTGTAAACGTTACTGAACAGGACAACACTTGCTTGAAATAATTTATTAAGGGACCATTTTAATTTGTGTAGAAAATAGAAAATGAAGATCTCATCAGCTAAATTGGGTTATATAATCCAAAAAGGCACAATTAAGCGAAATCCAATCATAAAGTGCAACAGTGAACCCATAAAACGCTTCAAAGAAATGAAATATTTAGGAATACTTCTGGATGAGAAATTAAGTTTTAAATGTCATACAGATTATGTTAGAGTAAAGGCAGAAAGATTAATGTTAAAACTTGATAGGTTAGCTCAATTTGACTTCAAAATCCCATTGAATAAAATAACCGCGTATAATACGAGTATCTTTGATTCAATAATAACCTACGCAGCAGCGATTTGGGCGCATAAAGCTAATATCATCGTAATACGCAATATTTTAAGAAGTTCTCAGAGGAAAATATTGTTAAGGTTTACTAGAGCCGTTAATACAGCACCAACTATGGCACTATTAGTAATTACAGGCATTTGGCCCATAGATTATACTCTGCGTTATAGAGGAGCATGTTTTTGGATCAGAAGAGGAAATCAGAGTAAAACATTTGAAATTATGGATGGTCATTATCAGAAAACAAGGGACGTGAAGAATAAATTATTAGAAATGTGGCAAGAGGTAAGGCATATTATGAAAGAAGGAATTAGAACATATTCTATTTTTGGAAATATTAGAGAAAGATTACAGTATAAATATAAAAATTTCAACTATACGAAAGGAGTATTCATTTTTTGATGGGACATGGCCCTTATGGCACATATTGGAACAAAATTAATAAATTACCCACCGATGCATGTGATATATGTAATACCCAAGACAAACCAGAACATGTGCTATTTGAGTGCTCTAAATATGCGCATTTAATTGAGGAAGAAAGAAGATCGCTACAGGGTTATAGGATTTATGATATTATTCGAGATAAAGATTTATTTTGCCAACTACAATCAATGGCCAATACAATTAGTAAACAAGCAACTGAAATAAAAATTCCACAAAGAGTAGTTGTTCCGGTACAAGAGGAAATTTTCCTAAGAAGATCTGAAAGAAGGCGATGATATAATTAATCGTAATATGAATCCATATGTTATAGAAGAGGATATTCAAGAAGGAGGAAATGAAAACGACGAAGAAATAAATATCAATTGAAGATAATATAATATTATGTTATATTAACAGGATGATAATATTGGGCTGTAAATAAGAGAATTAGGCGCAAGAGATTACGGGGAGCCCCATAATTTATCTACAAAGGTGGAGCTTCCAGAGGACGGCAAATCCAAAGTAGTTGATGTCCCACGGCTTTTGACAATGGAGGAGATGGCTGCGAGTATAATCAACACCAGCGGAGAGGCATAAATGGCGGTGTCGACATCGAGGCTTCAATATGGTGGATCGAATATGGCAGCATGATAGCGAGCGTTATGGTCCATCTTATCAATGTAATATGTTTGAAATTGGAAGTGATAGTGAAAGTGGGTGATAAAGTGTAGGTTGGATATTTAATAAGGTGTTTTTTTATAAATAGATTGATACAATTATTAGTGAAAGTGAATAAATTTCTATAATGTAGAGAAAAGTTTATTAAAATATTCTTTATTAATAAATTTGATAGTGATAGTGACTAAAGTGTTAAAATGTAGGGAAAATTTTATTAAAATATCCTTTATTAATCAAATTGAGAGTGATAGTCATAGACGTGGCAAAAGTAAGGGAAAATTTAAAAATTTTTATTTTTTGTATTTATTTGTTTAAATATTAGAGTTTCAATTCCTTTTGAATGAGGACCTGCGTGATGTTGATATAATTTTTTAATTTAATTATTATTGAAATAACTTTATGAGAATTATTTTTAAACAATAAATACATTTCCTGTAATTTGAAGTTATAAAGGTTTATATTTATGTTTGACAATTTTAAATAGTTAAAATGACAAGTGTAAATATTTTAAATCTCATTATCTGATTTTAATATTAAAATTGTTTAGTATATAAAAAGTGATAAAGTCATAATATTCATATTATTAAAATAAATAATAGAAATATAATTTTAAATAAGTTTCATATTCGATGAACAACAAATTATATTTTTAAATTTGCATATTTAAAAATGTTTTGTATTAAAATTTATGTTTTAATTGGAGATGGAAATTAATTTCGTGTATTAAAATTATCTTGGTTTTAAATTTTAATTGTGATATCAAGTTTATAAATAATATTTCAGGAAGTTAGAGTAAAGTTGTATATTTATTAAGTTATAAATGTTTATATTCGTGATTGTCAATAATAATTTTGAAATGTTATATAATTCTGTTAATAATATTTTGTTTTTTATATTATGAGTTGTAAGAATATTCTATTAATTTTTGAAAGTAGGTAAATTAATAAATGCTCATTTTCAAAATTTATGGTTGGTAAGTAATCAATCTTAATAGTTTCTGTGGTTAGGATATTTTTGTTTAGTTAAATAGTAGTACTGGATACCAGTACCAATGGTGGCCACCGGCTACCGGCGGCAAAATATTATAATGGGGAATTTTAAATTATGGTTAAGTTAATAACTGGATTACCAATTATGTGTTACTGGAAACCAGTAATATTATATGTTTTGTTTAAAGTATTTTTAAGTATGTTTGAAATTTTTGTAAAAACAATTAAATTTATAAAATTTTGAAGGGGACGGATTAGGAAAAATTAAATTTTTAATTATAGTTTTGAAATTTAATTTATTTTTATGTATGGTTATTAGAAATTTGGTGTGGATTTTTGTTTGATTAGTGTATATTTGAAAATATTTTTAAACCTTTTTATTTATTATTTTTTATTTATAATCTGTAAATTGTGCATGTCTTTTTTTATGTTTTTGATATTTTAATAAATGAATAAAAGTCTGATTATTTACCCCGGGATTAAGAAATTAGGTGCTGGGGTATAGTATGCAGAATTTCATTTTATTTTAATTTTTATTTTACCCGGAACAGCACGCCCTCTCTGATCTTCAGTGAGTCCCATGGGTTCAGTACGACTTTCACGTGTCGCTTCTTGGTGCGATGTCCTTCCAGGTCGGTCTTGATCCTTCCTCCGCTTCCCTCAAGAGTGGTCCCAAATTGCGTCCGCCACTGCTCCCTCCTCAGGCCTGTGCTATCCCAGCCGTCCGCAGGCACCGCCGTAACCTCTCTTGACAGCTGCAGCACATCACTTCTCTTCTACTCTTGCGCATTAGCCGCACTCTTCTGGACCGGGTCTTCGGGACATGTCGCCTGCGTAGCCGTGGCTCTTCCCTCTACGATGTTCAGAGGTGAAGTCGTACTCCTGCAGCCTCTGGACCCAACGGGCTGTCTGACCTTCCAGGTTCCTAAAAGTAATTAGCCAGGTTAGGGCGGAGTGGTCAGTCCTCAGGTGGAACTGCTGACCATACAGGTACTTGTGGAGATGCTCCAAGGTTTTTACTACCGCCAGTATTTCTCGGCGGGTGACGCAGCTGTTCTCTGCCACGGACAGCGTCTTACTGTCGTAGGCTATCATTCGCTCGTAGCCGTCCTGGACTTGGGATAGGACACCCCCCATGCAGTGGTCGCTAACGTCGGTGTCCACAATGAAAGCGCCACCTGGTTGTATAAGCCCCAAAATTAGATAACTGCATAGGGTATTCTTCAGCTGCTAGAAAGCCCATTTGGCGTCCTTCGTTCACACATAAGACCGGTGTTCTTCTGTCAAGCATGCGAGGGGTTTGGTGATGTTGGAGAACCCTTTTATGAAACGTCGATAATAATTGCCGAGCCCCCGGAAACTGCGCAATTCTTGCTTATACCTCGGGCGAGGCCAGTCTCTCACGGCCTGTGTCTTCGGGTCAGTGGCCACTCCGGTTGGTGAGACTATGTGGCCCAAGTAATTGACTTCCTTGCGGAAGAGCTGGCACTTCTTCCCATTCAGCTTCAGGTTGGTCACGTGCAGACTCTGTAATACCTCTCTCAGATTCTCGAGATGGTCTTTGAATGTTTGTCAACGATGATGATGTCGTCCAGGTATAGCAGGCAGGAGTCATAAGTCAATCCTCTCATCACTGATTCAATGAGGCGATGGAAGGTAGCTGGTACGTTACAGAGACCAAAGGGCCCAACTGTGAATTGCCAAAGCCATTGGCATGACGAGAATGCAGTTTTCTCCTTGTCTCCCGGGACTAGAGCTACCAGCCAGTCACCCGACTTCAGGTCCAGGGTCGAGAACCACTGTGTACCAGAAAGCGTGTCCAGGTTGTCGTCAATCCGGGGTAAGGGAAAGCAATCCTTCCTGTTGACAGAGTTCAGCTTCCGGTAGTCCATGCAGAAGCGTAGCTCACCAGTCTTCTTCGTCACCAAGACTACAGGAGAGAACCAAGGGCTGCCAGACTCTTCGATTACTCCCCAGGATCTCATGTCCTCCAGCATGTCTGGTACCGCCGCTTGTTTTGCCAGCGGAACGCGTCTAGGTGGTAGCCGAATAGGCCTGGCGTCTCTGTTGTCGATGTGGTGGAACACTCGGTCCGTGCGGCTGTAGTTGCTGTCGCCTTGGCTTAGGACGCGATGGTATCGTCTCAGCAGTTGTTGAACCTTCTCGAGCTGCTCTGCGGTCAGGTGGTCGGCCGCCCTCTACAGTAAGCCTTCCAGCCGGGACCCCAATTTGACTAAAATCCTTGTTTTAAGGTGTTCTTTGTACGGATATTGACTTATTACCCTGTCACCCTAGAGATGATCATTTTGTACACTTCTTGCTTGGACCACTTACGATGACGTATTCTCACGCTGCCTGCCTTCTTAGGTGACGTCATTAGTAAAAGTGTGAACTTGCAAACGTGTGTATTGCAGTATATCACATGATGTGATATTCATGATATTTATTTGTACAGTTTCCATTATATTTTCACTACAATGACTTTGATATCTAACAATCACTATTATACATCCTGTACAAATACATGATATTGCTGACGTAAGATTTACTCGCTGAATGTCCCCTGGCCATAAGCCTTTGGTTTTCCTGAGCAGCTTGGTGTCATTTCTTCTTGACCTTTGCTTCTTTTATCCTAATCCACTTTTCTCTTAACCTATATAACAATTCTCCTATACATCTATTTTTCTTTTCACTCATCCCCGTTAAAATGGGCGATGCCTCTACGTCTTTGGCCACACTGTCCCACTTCTTATCCCATATTTTTCTCCTGTAATTTAACTCCTTATATTCTATCAGGTAATGAACAGTGCTCTCTTCATCTCTACAAAATCCACATATCCCTACCTGATTACTTCTCAACCCTCTTAGATATAATATTCCTACTCTCATCCATGCTATGCCTTCTCTTCCAATTTTGTCACATTGATCTATACATTTTTCCCTACCCCATTCTCTCTTTAATTGCTTATAACATTTCAGGTTTCTTTTCTTCTATACTGTCCCAAATCTCCTGCCTGTATGTCTTGTACCCTGGTTCTCACTTCCTTCAAGAAACTGCTGTGATTTGATTCCTCTACTCTCTATAAATCTACCATGCCTATCTTCTATACCATTTTTTCGAATTCCGACCACCAACTATTTGTGTTCTTAATGCTTTTCTGTTGCTTCATGCACAGATTCAGTAATTCCCCTTTCTGCCCTATAATACACTTATACCAGAATTTCAATATTCTCTCTATTATTATTCCCTTCCTTTTTGTATTACTTAGCTCTTGTAATGCCACCTCTCTTGGTGCCGATTTTGGTAGCCGTAGTAGTTCTTTACAAAACAATCTCTGATGTGCCCCATACCTCCACGCATACATTGTTTTGGACTCAACGACCTCTTCATACATTCTTTCTAACCCTCTAACTGACATTTCCAATTTAGGTTTACATATTCCTACTCCTGGTTTGCCGCCCTGCCATTAGCTATCACTTTTCTGGCTTGTGTGGCCCACCCTCCACTGCTACACATCCCTACACCTAAAGAGTCATACGCATTTATCACTTCTACCTTTTGATCTCCTATGAACCATTCATCTCCTTTCCTCAGTATCGATCCTGTTTTAAATGCAATTTTTTTTGCTATTTGTTCTTAATCCACAATCAGTGCAAAATCTATGAATTGCCTCAATTGATTTTTGTAGACCTATTACAGAAATTGTTCCTACCGTTAAATCATCCGCATACAATAAACCAGAAATCATTCATTATTCCTTAACATTGGGGAATGGGCATTGCTTTTCTTAACCCTCTCTATTCTGGATATACAAAAATACGTCAGTAGACTTACCGGCATGTAAAAGAACCCTGGAGGGAAGAAATCCAGACACACTGGTGGCGCTTTTAAATTTCCGGCAGTTGTCAGTAACAGATTTTTTTTTTTTTAAATTCTTTAATCCCCTTAGACTTATAGTAAATTTGCTTCTAGGAATCTTCTCGAATGGTTGAGAATGTCGTAATTTGTAAAGTGAGATTTCTTGGCTGGCATATAATGCGAAGTATCCACTCGTGAAAATGTCACTAGGCATTTGTTCCCAACCATGTCCCACAGAATGAGGACAGTAATAGAAGCAGGTTTACACATTACTAGATTAATTTCCATTTTTACTTGATTTTAAATATAGAAATAAAATATTTATTTCATTTACTTTAAAACAGTAGTGTTTCAGTTATTGTCATAAAATCAAGAACCAGGGTGGTCTGAAACGTTTCCGACCTAATAAAGGTACTAGACATTTATTCAGATATTTTTTTCTACATAGTCTGTTTGTAACTCTACACACTTCTCCCAGTGATGCTCCCATCTCTGTAACCCGTCCAAATAGTACTCGGCATTTTTCTCTGCAAAATAATTGTTCACGAAGGTGAATGACAAACATCTGTCCTCCGAGCGCAATTTTCAGATCAGGGAACAAAACGAAGTCGCTTGGGGCTAGATCTAGTGAGTCAAGCAGTTCAAACCGTAATTCGTGGATTTTGGCCACTGCAATCGCTGAGGTGTGAGACGGTGCGTTGTGTTGGTGAAACAGTATTTTCTTTTTCTGCAAATGTGGCCGTTTTCCCGCAAATTCTGCCTTCAGCTTGTCAATTAATGATGCGTAGTATATTCCTGTAATGGTTTTTCCTTTTTCAAAGACAATAGATTAAAATAACTCCATGACTATACCAAAAAAGTCGCCATCACTTTCCTAACAGAAAAAAAAACAGTTTTTTTTTTGGAGCCGGTTGCCCCTCTGCAGTCCACTATTTGGACTGTATTTTAGTTTCGGGTGTATAATGGTGTATCCAAGTTTCATCTACAGTCATTAATCGGTGCCAAAGCTCGGATTTATTACGCCTAAACTGCGCCAACAGACCTTTGGAAATGTTCACTCGAACACGTTTTTGGTCTAACGTGAGCAAAAGCGGCACCCAACGCGCAGACAAGTCTCTCATGTCTAAATGTTGGTGTAATGTGTGACAAACACGTTCTTTTTTCAAGTTCATAGCCTCTGCTATCTCTCTCAGTTTAGTTCGGCGGTTGTCTAGCACCATTTGGTGAACTTTGGCGATGTTTTCGTCGGTAGTTGCAGTTTTTGGACGTCCCGAACGATCATCGTCTCCCAAGTTTTTAGGGCTACGTTTAAATTCAGCTGTCCAAAATTTCACTATAGTAAATGAGGGTGCAGAGTCCCCATACACGGAATCCAACTCATCTTTGGTTTGCGTAGGCGTATTGCCTTTAAAAACAAATATTTAATGACAGCTTGATACCCGATTTTGTCCATTATCATACAAACACTCATATCAACTCACTCAAACGACTTACATAAATGAGCGTCCAAAATGGCTAAAACTTTGGTGAGTAACTGTCAATGGGTGAACAATGAAATACACTAGGTCTATTTGCGAGTGCTGCCATCTTCATGCTGAGGTAGGATACTTTTCAGTCTACCCTCGTAAATATTAGCATTTAGAAGTGTCATTACAATGTACGTAATACAATTTCGTATTTCTACGGTAAAAAAAATCAAAATGTTCGGCTTCGAACCTTTGTAGGCATAGCTCCTACATATTTGTCTATAACCGCTCGGCTATCAGTACACGTTTAGTAACCGAGACTCACTTATGAGAGGATTCAGTAGAACGAAGCTAAAGAGGCACGTTCAGTGACAATATTGTAAACCGGCCGTGGAAACGATGTGGACTTAGAAAAATACACACTTAGTCGGGTCATTTCTATTGCCACAGGGCGTATGTTTGTATTTATCTATAAAGTTCGAATTGGTTTCAACCGAGTGTATTGAGTAAGCAGTTGAGTTAATTTCCGCCGAAGCTTGTAAAATATTACAAAAGATGTCTCTAGCAGCACAAATCCGGTCCACTAAAAATATACACTTAGTCTGGTCATTTCTGTTGCCACAGGGCGTATGTTTGTTTTTACCTGTAAAGTTCGAATTGGTTTCAACCGAGTGTATTGAGTAAGCAGTTGAGTTAATTTCCGCCGAAGCTTGTAAAATATTACAACAGATGTCTCTAGCAGCACAAATCCGGTCCACTATCAGTCCAGCATCTTTCTTTACGACTTCAACAAACAAAACAAGGATAACAAACCTCACGTATAAGGGAATATTTGCATTAATTGACAGACCAAATTGATTTGGTCGTTAGCTCCGAAAACACAATTTCGTCTTCCCCTCTCTTTGTCTAGGCAAAATCTGTTAATTAAATAACCACACATAAATAATTAACATCATAAACTAGGAAAGGTTTCCATTTAAATTCCTTTTTAGTCTAAGTAACAGGATTTTTACATTATGGGAACAAAACACGCTCAAATATTCATGCGTTGGAATTGCTTGAGTAATTATCTAACTTATTTCATGCTAAACGCGGTGTCCTAAGCTACTCTATTTGTGTTGCTTACATTTACCAGTCGTAAAGAGTTTCTTATTACAAAATTAGAACAATCGTCTCCTTTGTAATTCCTCCACGAAAGTCGTTAAGAAAGCTCAATTCATTTGTTTAAACTAACATATGAATATATCTGAAATCAGATTATTTGAAATTAATATCTGCACACGTCCTCTGTGACAGCTTAATACCAGCTCTCTTAAGATGGCCTCCATATAAGAAAGAGAAGGTGTACTTCTCCTTCTAGACAAAGAAATTAGGTCATGATATTACGAAGTACGCTAAAAGTTGTAGAAAACTCAATGTATGAGGGCTGTTCAGTAAAGAATAGTCACATTTTTCTTTGACAACGTACCTTTACTCATCCTCATAATTTAGATTGTTCTTCTCAAAATAGTCTCCCCTAAATGGGATGCACTTGTGCCAGCGTTTCTTCCAGTCTTAAAAGACATGCTGGAAACTATTTTCTTTAGAGGTCCTTCAAAATCGCCTCCGCAGCCTTCACCACTGCTTCTGATGATGGATAATGCCTCCCACGAAGGCATTTTTTAAAGTTAGGGAATAGAAAAACATCACATGGGGCTAAATCCGGACTATAGGTAGGGTGAGTGATGGACTTCACGTTGATGTTTGCAACATATTCAGCAAGAACGTTGGCAATATGCGGCCGCGCATTATCCAGGTGCAGCATCCAGCCTGCTTCATGGAAATGTGGTCTTTTGCGCCTGATATGGACCTTCAATATTTTGAGGACATCCCTGTAGTAATTTCCAGTTACTGATGTGTGTGCAGGTACAACATGCTGATAAAAGATTCCAAGAATATCAAAGAATGAGATGACCATAACTTTCCCAGCAGAAGCAACCACTTTTGCTTTTTGGGGGTAAGTGATGAACGAGATTTCCATACTGAGCCTTGCTGGTTGCTCTCAGGTCAAAATGATGTAGCAAAGTTTCATCAGCAGTGATTAAATTTGAAAGAAACTCCGGATCTTCCTTTAACATCAACTTTAACTGCATATTACCTGCATTGCAGCGGTAGGCGATACTGAACATGTCTGAACTTGCCTGGTTCTCACAGGCGGAAACCAAGAAGTACCAACAATGAAGCTACTACGGCGTGTTTGTTTCACATTGAGCTAACAGAACATAATAAAATTGAATTTTAGTGCGAAAAATTGTGACCGTAAAAAAATTATGATCATCCTTTATTAAACAGCCCTAGTATACGAAGAAACTATATCATTTCTGTACAGTGCGACCGAGCTCTGGTACATATTACACGTAGAGTGAGTGAGTGTGTGGGGTTTTTATTGGATAGGTCGAGGAGGACTTTTCCTGGGGAATATTACTTTATGTAATTTTTTGTAACAAAAGCTACGTACAGCTGGAGTAGAAAACGAAGCATACTTATCACACATTTCAAAATTTTCCCGAACTGTCGCAAGTTGCCTCAGAAATGCCTACAGTCTTGTCTCTAGATAAAAGTATGGTTCTCCAATCAGCTGCTTTAATACGTAAAAGCGCCAGGAATTGGAAAATAGTACTACGGTGGACTGATAAGTCTCGGGCCTCGCATAGAGATGGCACCACTTTCACGTATAGCAGCAGGCTAGCTTGTATTCATTGTTACAGGTCAATAGCTTGTCTAGTTTTTGAATTACAGCATTTTAAACAAGACAAGTGTAGAGGTTTCACGAAAATAGAGGTTTTGGAAAAGCGAGCAGTGATTAAATACTTCTATTTGAAATGCTTAACGCCCAAAGAAATCAAGGAGGAAATGGACAGTATATTGAAAGACTCTATCCCTTCATATACAATGATTAATAGGTTGGTTGTAGAGTTTTAAATGGGACGTACGAGCACTAGTGATGAGCCTCACTCTGGACGCAATGTGGAAGTCACAACTCCAGAGATCATTGAAAAAATGCATCGTTTTGTACTGGAAGACCACAGATTAAAGTTGTTTGAGATAGTAGAAGATGAAAACATATCAAAAGAACATGCAGGTAATATTTTAAGTAATGTTTTGGGCTTTCACAAAGTCTGTGCAAATTGGGTGCCACTTTTGTTGACACATGATCAAAAGCTGCAAAGAAAAATTGTTTCTATTAAGAATTTGGGGCTCTATCGTAAAGCTCCCAATGAATTTTTGAGACGGCTTATTACCATGGATGAATCTTGGATACATCAGTAAACTCCAGAAAGTAAGTCAGTCAAAGCAGTGGATTGCGCCAGGTGAACCAACTCCAAAAAAGGCAAAGGCAATTTTGTCAGCTCACAAGGTTATGGCGAGTGTTTTATGGGATGCACAGGGAATTTATTTTATTTATTATTTGGAAAATGTATCACTGCTGACTACTACGCAGGCTTACTGCAAATTTAGAGTGACGAGGTGAGAAGAAAAAGACTTCATTTGGCAAAGAAAAATCTTGTTTCTTCACGACAATGCTTCGGCCCATTGTTCAGTCATTACTTGGGATCCGTAGTTCAAATCCCGGCCATGGCATTGAATTTTTCATGTTGATTCTATCTATTAAAATATTGTTTTATTGTTTGACCCGGGACTTACCCGATCCTCGTTTCATGATATAACCATCTTTTTAGTCAAGGAACGATAACTGCATTTTCATTAACAATTAATTATCCACGTATAACTTCTAAGGCCAAGAAGTAGGTTTTTCATCTCTCAAATTTATTTCGCTTTCTTGCTGGTATTTCTAGCGCTCTATTTCAGTTTGTTTTTAACATATCTACGTAATCTGCCAGTTTCTTTCGTCATTTTCTCAATACTACACTTATATTCACTAACTCTTTCATTTGTTTTAAGCTGCAGTCTTTTGTTTCTCTCCCTTCTAATGCTTTGCGCCTTCTTCTCAGCTTCCTCTTTTTCGGTAGTCATTTTTCTTATGCTCTTTACATCTATTTCTCCAGGTTTCGTTCAGGATCCGATGCGAGTTTGAAGCTCGCTTGAAATCCTCGCCACTTGAAGTAATAAAAACTGCGGTACATTTATGTTGATCACCAGGACTTGGTGACGCAGATAATTGGCGCAGGAATAAATTGGATTTTAAATTAATCAACCGGTTTTGTATATTCTATTTGCTTTCTCCGTCTCTTTTAGACATCTCGGGAGGTTATTTTTGTCATAAAGATTTTATCGTAGCAATGAAAAATATTGCTGTTTATGAATATACAAATTAGAAGGGAGATTTACTAGCGGTTGAGAAGTGAAGATTTTGCATAAGGAATTAGTATGTGGCTTAAATGGATTTTCCAGCAGCCCCGTGTAACTGTGAGATGAAAGAAAAAAAAACTCCATAAAATTTTAATTAAAATGATTTCTATCTTATTATTTTAAGGAAAAGTAAAATAGCAGAAGATAAAACATATCACATGATAGCACTAATGTCTTTCTCTACTCTTGCACAAACACTTACTTCTCTTATTTACTTCAAGATAAACATTGTCTTACTGTAGTTACAAGGGAATATAGTAGACTTTAAGTGCTAGTCAAATGTTTTAAAACTGGTGTCTAGGTGACGGCTTTGAAATTCTGTTCTCTTTGCATGTCAAAAAGATTAAAAATGAAGGTTCAAGGAATATGGGAATACAGTAGACTTTAAATGATAGTGAAATGTTATAAAGCTGGTTGTCTAAGTAATATCTTTGAAATCCCGTTCTCCTTGTATATCCAAGAGATAAAAAATTAAAGCAGAAGGGAACATGGGAATACAGTAGACTTTAAGTGATAGTCAAATGTTTTAAAACTGGTTGTCTAGGTGACGGCTTTGAAATTCCGTTCTCTTTGTATATCCAAGAGATAAAAAAATGAAGGTAGAAGGGAATATGGGAGTACAGTAGACTTTAAGTGATATTCAAATGTTTTAAAACTGGTTGTCTAGGTGACGCCTTTGTAATTCCGTTTTCTTTGTATGTCCAAGAGATTTCCAAAAATGAAGGTACAAAGGAATATCAGAATGCAGTAGACTTTAATTGATTGTGAGATGTTTTAAAACTGGTTGTCTAGATGCAATTTTTGTAATTTCGTTCTCTTTATATGTCCAAGAGATGAATGTACAAGTGAATATGAGAATACAGTAGACTTTAAGTGATAGTCAAATGTTTTAAAACTGGTTATCTAGGTGAGGTCTTTGTAATTCCGTTCTCTTTGTATATCCAAGAGATAAAAAATGATGATACAAGGGAATATTGGAATACAGTAGACTTTAAGTGATAGTCAAATGTTTTAAAACTGGTTATCTAGGTGATGTCTTTGTAATTCCGTTCTCTTTGTATATCCAAGAGATAAAAAATGATGGTAGAAGGGAATATGGGAATACAGTAGACTTTAAGTGATATTCAAATGTTTTAAAACTGGTTGTCTAGGTGACGCCTTTGTAATTCCGTTCTCTTTGTATATCCAAGAGATAAAAGATGATGGTACAAGGGAATATGGGAATACAGTAGACTTTAAGTGACATTCAAATGTTTTAAAACTGGTTGTCTAGGTGAAGTCTTTGTAATTCCGTTCACTTTGTATGTCCAAAAGATAAAAAGGAAGGTAGAAAGGAAAATGTGAATACAGTAGACTTTAAGTGATACTGTCTTTGTTATCATTGCCCACTGTGGGATCTTCCATCTGATACTTGGTCAAATGTAGTCTTTCTGATGTTTTCAAATGGCTGTTCTTTTGAGGAGCTTCCTTGGACGTCATCCGCAGTTCACTGAGTGTTGAGCTCATTTATCACGACACTTCTTCTCTTATTGCAGTTCTCTGTCCTGGTACGTCTCGATTTAGCTCCAACTTCTGTCATTTCTAAACAGCGATTATAAATTCTGCATCTTTGTTTCGCAATGATTACTTACCTTGTTTTCTGGGCTATTTAAATGCCAAGGTGTATGGAATTAGAAATCTGTTAGGTCATCTACCACGATGAATGTATTAAGTTATATTGAAATGAGCCCGGGACCCATAGAACTAAACTGCATAACATATATCTTTCAGGATAGGGGAAAGCCCCGGGAAAAGTATTTATTACTCTGGCCGAGATTGGAACTCAGGACGTCTTGAAAGTGAGGCAGGCAGGCTACCGAGGTAAGCATAATTTACTATTTAATTTTGTAGAATAAACTATTTGTCAGATCATAACATTGAAACATTTATATCTTGACTCTATACAATGAATTTTTAATGTTTTGGCCCAACTTTGTAGAGCCACTCTTTCGGAATAGAAACATATTTGCCTTTAACCTCAGTATTTCGAAAGCCTTCAAGTTAAGCCTTCTAGATTATTAGACACAATGCGATCCAATTATATTAAAAATCTTGCGTCTCAGAAATGTTATGATTCAATGCATAATTTCTGAAACCTCATATACTCACGTTCTGTGAAATATCCTAAGTTGTACACTGCTGTATGTTATTAATGCTGTCAGCGTAGGTTCGGGAGGCAGCATTCTGTGGCCTTTGCAGGTGTACAGTATTTTGCAAGCAGGTCTGTTTAATGTGCACAGTATGAATAAGGTCTTCAGATGAAAATTTGACTTCCCACTACCACATTGTTATTGCTCCCTAATACACTTCGCGTCAGCTACACTGGGACTCAGTTTTCTAAACTTTTTTGTTTTAAAGCTGTTTAGTTGAAAACTGGCAATCGAAACGTGAGTGAACATGGATATTTTGATGGCATAAATACATTTTTCAGAGAAATGTGACTTTTTAGTGAACATAAATTGATTTCATTGAAATTGCTATTGCTTGTAGTGGAGTAATTTTTAGTTTATGAAGTTGGCCTTAAAATGTGATTGTTTTTTCAGTATAAAATAATTTATTTTTTCGTGAAATGAGTAAACAATAACAATATCCGTATCGGAAACTTGAAGTAGTATATTTGAGATTATGCATACACAGTTAAAGTATACATTTCACACAATAATAGAAAACCGAGGTAAATGCCTCATATACAGAACAGAAGTGGAGGGTCTAGTAGAATTAAAGGGAAGCATACAAATAACTCAAAACATGTCCTTGTACATTTAAAAATGGCAGTTTAGAAAATTATTTATAAATTATTGGTAGGTGTTTATAGAAGTATTTGTATTATATAATTAAAAATTGAAGGTATCATTTTCACTCAAAATCTTTTCCCTAGCACACGCTACTACTTGGTCGAATAACAAAAACAGAACGCTCGACATACACTGTTATGCACTTTCTTCATAACACTCAGTTTTGTTGTGATTTTACATCCTCCAACGTTAAGTCATATCGGACGAATAAGACTCAGTGGACAGCATTTATGAAAACAAGTGTACAAAGCGTAAGTGAATGCTTTGTAACATACCTACGAGGGTGGTCTGAAAAGTTTCAGACCTCAACATGAAGATGGCAGCACTCGTAAGTAAAAACTAGTTCATTTCGTTGTTCATCTGTAGACTCACCAAAGTTTGTCATTTTGGACGCTCAGTTGTTATCTAACGGTCGTTTGAGTGAGTTGATGTGAGTGTTTTTATGAAAATGGACAAAATGAAGTATTGAGTTGTCATTAAATATTTGTTTTTGAAAGGCAATACGCCTCCGCAAATCAAAGATGAGTTGGATTCTGTGTATGGGGACTCTGCACCATCATTTATCACAGTGAAATGTAGGGAAACTGAATTTAAACGTGGCCATAAGAGCTTGGGAGACGTTGAACGTTCGGGACGTCCAAAAACTGCAACTACCGACATCGCCAACGTTCACCAAATGGTGCTAGACGACCACCGAATTAAATTGAGACATATCAGAGGCTATGAACATGTCAGAAAAGGTGTTTGTCACATATTAACATTTTAGATATGAGAAATCTGTTCCCGCGTTGGGTGCCGCGTTTGCTCACTTTAGACCAAAAACGTGTTTGAATGAAAATTTCCAACGCTCTGTTGGTGCAGTTTAGGCGCAATAAATCCGAGTTTATGCACCGATTAATTGCTGTAGATGAAATTGCGATACACCATTATACGCCCGAAACAAAAATACAGTCCAACAGTGGACTGCAAAGGGAGAACCGGCTCCCAAGGAAGAAAAAAAAACACTGTTTTTCGGCTGGGAAAGTGATACCAACTTTTTGGGGGATAGTCATGGAGTAATTTTAATCGATTATCTTCAAAAAGGAAAAATCATTACAGGAGCTTACTACACACAGAACTTTCCGAAAACCGGCCACATTTGCAGATAAAGGAACTCCTGTTTCACCAAGATAACGCACCGTCTCACTCCTCAGCGGTTGCAATGGCGAAAATCCACGAATTAGATTTGGACTGCTTGACCATCCGCCTTACTCAGCAGATCTAGCAACAAGCGACTTTTTTTATTCCCTCGTCCGAAAATTGCACTCGGAGGACAGATTTTCGTCAAATGAAGATGCAATTAACTTCGTGAACAATTCTTTTGCAGAGAAAAACACCGATTACTATTTATACGGGTTACAGAAATGGGAGAATTGCTGGGAGAAGTGAGTAGAGTTACAAGGAGACTCTTGAAAAAAAAATTCTGAAAAAATGATTATATCTTTATTAGCCCGGGAAGTTTTCAGACTACCTTCACTTATGGCTCTTTGAGTGATTCATAAGCTTTTTAAATTTATGCATGCTGTTTAACGGCAATGCAATTCTATATTGGGCCTAAAAGACCGCTAAATTTTGCTCGTGGTTATTTTACTTCCCCTACATATGACCAGCGCCTTTATTTTCCTTCCGAAGTATGACTTTGGAATTACGTTCTTTGAGTGTTCACCAGAAACAAAGGAAGAGCGAGCTAACACTCGCAAAACAAGGGCAAATAAGGAATTTATAGAAATGTTCCCAACATTAATGGGAACAAAAACAAATTCACAGGCTATTTTCAGGAAATTTGAAATGTATAGCATTTATTATCATTAAAATGCCTTAAGAAGTGGTTAGATCACTTGCCTCTGTGGCACGGATTCAAACCCAGGATACAGCATGTTATATGTAATAGATTAAGTGGCGTTTGAGCGGTTTACCCCGCCATTCATTTCACCAGCTGCACCATAATTTCCCTTCATTTATTTCACATCATAGGAGGGGGGTAATAGAAAACGATAAATAAAACACAAACCACACATACGTAAGGCATGGATCATCGATATTTTTAGATACTTCGGTGGTGTCTCTGCAATTTGTATTTTATTTTAAGATCACAAAATATTATTGCGGCAAATAGAACATTACAAATCCCGAGAAATTGCCAGGAATGTTACCTGTACAGTAACATTATACATGAGAATAATCGTGTGTCAGATTCACTGTCAGTTAAGTCCCCAAGAAGAAATCACTACATACGAGGGTTGTTCAATAAAGAATAATCACATTTTTTTTGACAACGTACCTTTACTCATCCTGATAGTTTTGATGATCCTTCTCAAAATGGTCTTCTCTGAATGTGATTTACTTGTTCCAGCGTTTCTGCCAGTCGTCAAAGACCGGCTGGAAACCATTTTTGAAAGATCCTTCAAAATCGCCTCCGCAACCTTCACCACTGCTTCTGATGATAGATAATGCCTCCCACGAAGACGTTTCTTTAAGTTAGGGAACAGAAAAAGGTCACATGGGGCTAAATCCGGACTATTGGGAGGGTGAGGGATGCACTTCACTTTGATTTTTGCTAGATATTCAGCAACAACATTAACAATATGCGACCGCGCATTATCGTGGTGCAGCATCCAGCCTGCTTCTCGGAAATGTGGTCTTATGCGCCTGATATGGACTTGCAATGTTTTCAGGATATCCCTGTAGTACTGTCCAGTTACTGATGTGTGTGCAGGTACAACATGCTGATAAACCATTCCATGAATATCAAAGAATGAGATGACCATAACTTTCCCAGTAGAAGCAACCACTTTTGCTTTTTGGGTGGGTTGGTGATGAAGGAGATTTCCACACTGAGTTTTGCTGTTTGCTCTCAGGATCAAAATGATGTAGCCAAATCTCATCAGCAGTGATTACATTTGAAAGAAACTTCGAATCCTCGTCTAACATCAACTTCAACTGTATGCATGCGACATGTATGTGTAATGTTTCTGTCACTAACGTGTGGGTGGCACCCAATGCATTTGTTGAGACGAAACAGAATTTCAAAGCCGCATATTGTTTCTCACTGTGTTACCTCCATTGCAGCGGTAGGCGATACTGAACATGTCTGAACTTGCTGGTTCTCACAGGCGGAAACCAGGAGTACCAAGTATGAAACTACTACGGCGTGTTTGTTTCACATTAAGCTAACAGAATATAATATTATTGAATTTTAGTGCGGAAAATTGACCGTAAAAATTATGATCATTTATTGAACAGCCCTCGTATCTCAAAGACGATTTGTCACTTATTTCTATTACACTGTATTACTGGAAAACAGATTCAACATTTCCAAAACCACTAAATATTTGTGTATTCTAACTGCAAAAGTTTTCTCTGAAAGACTATTTAGTACAGCAGGACTCATATGTGACAGAAAAAGAAGTAGACTTGTCCCCGAAAGAATGAAAATGCCTGTATTTTTTAACAAAAACTTATAAAAGCGGACTGTTTTGTTTTTAAATGTCTAATGTAGAAGTTAAAAATAATAATATGATGGCTTTAACTGTTGTTTCATTAAATATATGCACTTATTTAATTTTGGCATTATACAGTTCTAAAAACATTCTATTTTGTATTGAAACTAGAAGGAATTACGGTATCGGGTATCGATGTATCCGGTCGGAACAAAGGTGTTCATTTCTGAAAGGGAATGTTCCCGAAATGGAATCCTCTGAAGCCGAAATATGCCACAATGTTGCTATAGCACAGTCAAGAGGAATGGTCAGGTGGCCGGCTGGGTCAGCCTCTGCAGGTTCCAAAACAAATATTTAATGGTGTTTTTAAACTTACGTTCACACATTCACAAACCCAGCTGTTGCTGCTCAACTTTTTAGTTCAGTAGAGTACCGTAAGCGTAAAGGGTATCTGTTAAATATTAATTAAACTGTTTGTCTCAAAATGCCGTGTTATTGCAGCACATATGCATAAAAGGTAAACTTGATGCTCCAGAAAAATGGAAAGAGGCAACCAAGAAGACGAGAACTATGATGGAGGGGGGGCAATAGAACGCGTGGAAGGGGAATGAAAGAAGAAAAGAGCCCTTTTTCTATAAGAGTGGGGGGGATGAGCAACTCTGTCCTAACCTGACCGGGGTCATATTTTACAAGCTCTTTAGTTCGGCGAAAGTCAAGCGCCTGGGTAGTTCTTGTCGGAGGGGGGTGGGGTGGGTAGCAGGAACGAGCTCCGAAGTCTGATATCGACACTGGGAATGGAAGTCCGAGATTGATATCGGTAACACCACGGCCGTGTTAGCTTGAAACAAGGGAAACGCTGTGACTCATTTGACTTGAGAAGACTAGCAAAAGGAATACGTCATTGCAATCGTGAAACACTTGTGTTTTCCAATTATTATTAATAACAATAATAATGATATAACGATAATAATATAATAACGTGACATTATAACAGCTCAAAAATAGATTGAATTATTAAAAGAAACTACAGAGAAAATTGATAATCAGATATCGTTCGAAAAAACTGAATATATTTCATGCAAGAAACAAGCACCAAAACACATCGGCTCATAAAAAAGTAAATGCATAAATATATAAATAGTAAATAAAAATAGTAATTTAAAATGAAGGTGAAAATTATCATACGTAGAAAATTAGCAAACATACCTTTAAAAATGTAAACGAATGTATTATTTATCAAAATATATGTATTTGATAAAAACAAATTTTAAAACAAAGATGCCAGATACCACCAGATACTCAGTAGTGAGTCTTAAGGTGCTAGGTCAGGACTGTATCCATAGCGATGACCTTTAGTACATCCAGACACTCAGTTGTTACTTATAGCGGTAGGTGCTAGGTCAGGACTGTAACAATTGTGATGACCTTTGGTACATCCAGATACTCAGTTGTAACTCTTAAGGTGCTAGGTAAGGACTGTAACAGTGGTGATGACCTTTAGTACATCCAGATACTCAGTTGTTAGTCTTAAAGTACTAGGTCAGGACTGTATCCATGGTGATGAGCTCTAGTACGTCTAGATACTCAGTTGTTAGTCTTAAAGTACTAGGTCAGGACTGTATCCATGGTGATGAGCTCTAGTACGTCTAGATACTCAGTTGTTAGTGTTATAGCGGTAGGTCAGGACTGTATCCATGGTGATGACCTTTAGTACATCCATATACCAGGTTGTTAGTCTTAAGGTGCTAGGTCAGGACTGTGTCGATGGTGATGAAGTCTATGATATCCAGATACTCAGTTGTTAGTCTTGAGGTACTAGTTCACCACTGTATCCATGGCGACGATATTTAGTATATCCAGTTACTCAGATGTTAGTCTTAAGGTTCTAGGTCACAACTGTATCCATGGTGATGACATTTATTACGCCCAGATACTCAGTTGTTAGTCTTAAGGTGCTAGGTAAGGACTGCATCCATGGTGATGAACTTTAGTACATCCAGATACTCAGTTGTTTGCCTCAAGGTGCCGGATCAGGACTGTATCAACGGTGACCTTTAGTACATCCAAATACTCAGTTGTTAGTCTTAAGGTGCTAGGTCAGGACTGTATCCATGGTCAAGCTTTAGTATATCCAGATACTCAGTTGTTAGTCTTATATTGCTAGGTCAGGACTGTATCCATGGTGATGACCTTTAGTACATCCAGACACTCAGTTTTTACTTCTCAGGTGCTAGTTCAGGACTCTAACAATGGTGATAAACTTTGGTACATCCAGATTATCAGTTCTTAGTCTTAAGGTGCTAGGTCAGGACTGTAACAATGGTGATGACCTTTAGTACATCCAGATACTCAGTTGTTAGTCTTAAGGTGCTTGGTCAGGACAGTATCCATGGTGACCTTTAGTAAAACCAGATACTAAGTTGATAGTCTTAAACTACTAGGTCAGGACTATCCATGGTGATGACGTCTAGTACGTCCAGATACTCAGTTGTGTGTCTTATAGCGGTAGGTCAGGACTGTATCCATGATGATGACTTTTAGTACATCCAGATACTCAGTTGTTAGTGTTAGGGTGCTAGATCAGGACTGTAACCATGGTGATGACCCTTAGTATATCCAGACACCCTGTTGTTATTCTTAAGGAGCTAGGTCAGGACTGTATACATGGTGATGACCTTTAGTACATCCAGATACCCGGTTGTTAGTCTTAAGGTGCTAGGTCAGGCCTGTAACCATGGTGATGACTTTAGTACATCCAGATACTCAGTTATTAGTGTTAGGGTGCTAGATCAGGACTGTAACCATGGTGATGATCCTTAGTATATCCAGACACCCTGTTGTTAGTCTTAAGGTGCTAGGTCAGTTGTGTAATCATGGTGATGACCTTTAGTACATTCAGATACTCAGTTGTTAGTCTTAAGGTGCTAGGTCAGGACTGTAACAATGGTGATGACCCTTAGTATATCCATATACCCAGTTGTTAGTCTTAAGGTGCTAGGTTAGTTGTGCAATCATGGTGATGACATTTATTATGTCCAGATACTCAGTTGTTAGTCTTAAGGTGCTAGGTAAGCTCTGCATCCATGGTGATGAACTTTAGTACATCCAGATACTCAGTTGTTTGCCTCAAGGTGCCAGGTCAGGACTGTATCAACGGTGAGCTTTAGTACATCCAGATACTCAGTTGTTAGTCTTAAGGTGCTAGGTCAGGACTGTATCCATGGTCAAGCTTTAGAATATCCAAATACTCAGTTGTTAGTCTTATAGTGCTAGGTCAGGACTCTATCCATGGTGATGGCCTTTAGTACATACAGGCACTCAGTTTTTACTTCTAAGGTGCTAGGTCAGGACTCTAACAATGTTGATAAATTTTGGTACATCCAGATTATCATTTCTTAGTCTTAAGGTGCTAGGTCAGGACTGTAACAATGCTGATGACCTTTAGTACATCCAGATACTCAGTTGTTAGTCTTAAGGGGCTTGGTCAGGACAGTATCCATGGTGACCTTTAGTACAACTAGATACTCAGTTGTTAGTCTTAAACTACTAGGTCAGGACTATCCGTGGTGATGACGTCTAGTACGTCCAGATACTCAGTTGTGTGTCTTATAGCGGTAGGTCAGGACTGTATCCATGGTGATGACCTTTAGTACATCCAGATACCCAGTTGTTAGTCTTAAGGTGCTAGGTCAGGCCTGTAACCATGGTGATGACTTTAGTACATCCAGATAATCAGTTGTTAATGTTAGGGTGCTAGATCAGGACTGTAACAATGGTGATGACCCTTAGTATATCCATATACCCGGTTGTTAGTCTTAAGGTGCTAGGTCAGTTGTGTAATCATGGTGATGACCTTTAGTACATTCAGATACTCAGTTCTTATTCTTAAGATGCTAGGTCAGGACTGTATCCATTGTGATGGCCTTTAATACATCCAGATACTCAGTTGTTAATCTCAAGGTCCTAGGTCAGCACTGTATTCATTGTGATGTCTTTTAGTACATCCAGATATTCAGTTGTCAGTCTTAAAGTGCTAGGTCAGAACTGTAACCATGCTGACGGCCTTTAGTATATCCAGATACTCAGTTGTTAGTCTTAAGGTGCTAGGTTAGGACTCTATCCATGGTGATGACCTTTAGTATATCCAGAGACTCTTAAGGTGCTAGGTCACGACTTTATCCATGGTGATGACCTTTAGTGTATCCAGATACGCTGTTGTTAATCTTATCGTGCTAGGTCACGACTCATGGTGATAACCATTAGTATATCCAGATACTCAGCTGTTAGTCTTAAGGTTCTAGGTCACGACTGTGTCCATGTTGATAACCTTTAGTACATCCAGATACCCAGTTGTTAGTCTTAAGCTTTAGGTCAGGACTGTATCCATGGTGACGACCTTTAGTACATGCAGATACTCAGTTGTTAGTCTTATAGTTCTAGGTCAGGACTGTATCCATGGAGATGACCTTTAGTACATCCAGATACTCAGTTGTTAGTCATAAGTTTCTTGGTCAGGAATGTAACCATTGGGATGACCTTTAGCACATCCATATAGTCAGTTGATAATCTTAAGGTGCTAGGTCACGACTGTATCTATGGTGATGACTTTTAGTACATCCAGATAATCAGCTGTTAGTCTTAATGTGCTAGGTCAGGACTGTAACCATGGTGATTTCCCGTTTTCATCCAGATATTCAGTTGTTAATCTTGAAGTGCCAGGGCAGGACTGTAACCATTGGGATGACCTTTAGTACATCCATATAGTCAGTTGATAGTCTTAAGGTGCTAGATCCCGACTGTATCCATGGTGATGACCTTTAGTACATCCAGATACTCAGTTGTTAGTCTTAAGTTGCTAGTTCAGGCCTGTGTCC
Source organism: Mantis religiosa (assembly GCA_030765055.1). NCBI lineage: Eukaryota > Metazoa > Arthropoda > Insecta > Mantodea > Mantidae > Mantis > Mantis religiosa. Next base: position 382,425,985 of record CM060950.1, read on the forward strand.
ATGGTGATAACCTTCAGTACATCCAGACACCTGGTTGTTAGTCTCATGCCCGATTTCACCAACAGATGTTAAAATTGACGTTAACAAATGTAACGTTACAATTATCATGGCGCTAAGAAAGGTGTTAAATATCTCTATTTTGTCAACCTGTGTTCCGGAAACGTTAACAAACATGTGCTAACGCCAAGAGAGTAGTAAATATTACAGCTATAGAGGGCTATGGTTAAGTCGTGTTATTTTCTGAACGTACTGCGATGCGCCTCTTTTACATTTACGTTTGCACACAGTTGAAAAAATGACGTGTAAGCGAAATCGTAAGAGAAGCCGTGGGACAAATTTCTCATCGATGTTAATTGAATTGGTGACGAAGTATAAGTATATCCTGTAAAATAAAAGGACCAATGCGGTGAATGTAAAAGAGGAAGTTGTAACGTGGGGGAAAAAATTGGAAACGAATATAATTCAAATGCATGTCACTGCTAGAAACAGGCCTCATCAGTATTATGCAAATTTAAAACGAGAAGCGAAGGACACATGGCGAGTGACTTGAACGTTTCAAGACGGGAGGTGGACAGTAATTCAATGAATTGCAAAATAGCAATGTTATTAATACTTGAAGAAAAGGCGAGATCGACATGTACCTTTCAATGCATGTTCTAACCTCTCTTGTACTTTCGCAGTAACCTTCATAGTAACTTGTTTCGACAGACTATACCACGCTAGAAAATATTCTTGTGATAGTTCCTCAAAATCATTTCTCCTCATAGGCCGTACTCTATTATGAATGCCATTTAGACGGTCTTAAATATAGCAAATCGACATCAACAGCTGAGTTTATGCTCGCCATCTTGACTACTAAACAATTGTTATGAACTTAACACAAATATATGCTTGTTAGGCTAACACGAGTGTTAAGCTAACACTTGTTGGTGAAATGCTATTTTTGTTACTACTATTGCTAAACTTGAGTTAAGTCTTCACATCTGTTGGTGAAAGCGGACATTAAGGTACTAAGGTCAGGACAGTAACTATGGTGAGCTTGCTAAAATTCAATTTCGCTTTTGTGTTTCGTTGATTACGGTGCAGAATATTAATAAGAAATCGTTTAATTTGATTATAAAGTTAAGGATATTTTGGTCTAAAGGAAACTTTGCAAAAAATTAAGAAAATATATTCATTTTTAAATGATTTTGTAAGCACAAAAGAAGCACGCCGTATGTGTTCATTTCGAAGTGTGGAAAATCTAATAAATACATAAAGGTGTTATTCCTCAGTTTGAGGAGAACTTGTTATTTATTACATCCCCTCCGTAATTTATTAACATTTAGGAACTGTCCTTTCGTGTCTATGTGTAATGAAACATATCAACAGAGGCCTTGATGCCAGAGAACTGTAAAGCAGAGGAGGGTATTACGGAATATTTGGGAAATGTGGAATATCTAGATTTCGGCTCTGTTTGTTGTTTCTGTCAAGGCAAGTGCCATGAAGTAATCACACTCGTGATGCCCTGCAGTGAGAGTTGAACGTAAGTACAAAGACGTCACCTAGACAACCAGTTTTAAAACACTTGACTATCACTTAAAGTCTACTGTATTCCAATATTCCCTTGTACCTTCATTTTTACCTCTTAAACATTCAAAGAGAACGTAATTTCAAAGACGTCAATTGGACAACCAGTTTTAAAACATTTGACTATCACTTAAAGTCTACTGTATTCCCATATTCCCTTGTACCTTCATTTTTATCTCTTAAACATTCAAAGAGAATGTAATTTCAAAGACATCAATTGGACAACCAGTTTTGAAACATTTGACTATCACTTAACTTCTACTGTATTCCCATATTACTACGTTAAAGTTAACAATAAACAAAATCTATAGTTCCTTTAAACATAAATTAATGTTTCTGTATCTCAATGCTTTGAAATAATCATCCTCGTATTGTTTTTAAAATCATTTGCCTTGTTAGAATAAATCACCATCTCTGCATTTAATTTAAATTAAACCCTTCAATATACGCTGTTTTAAGCTATCAAAAATTGTTTAACTTGTAAATGGCGTCTGTCATTCCCTAGTGTAAGTCACGTGGAAAATGGGATAAGATATCTACAAAAGATTTGAAGTAAAATGGATTATATTGAGTTATTTAGCATACTGCATAAACTTCATATACCTACCTCTCATTTCGTTACAATGACATAGTAAAACAAATGAACGCATTAAATAAGGATCATTAACAAACAATTTCAGAATTTCCATTGCTATTTCTTTTCTTCCACTTATTTCATTTGTTTAATTGCGTCACGAAAAAATGTCGAACTCTGTGTTTTACCCTTCCTTAGATTTTGTTTATTACTTCATGTTTATTTAATTTGTAACACTTAACTTAGCCGTTAATTATGTTACCTTTAAAACCTTAAACCTTAGTTTTAGTATATTTTTCGGACAGTTTTTATATAGATGTTTTGATGTGCACAAAATGAACTACAGTAAAATGTTGAGCATGTCTCATTTAGCCATACATTTGCAATGCTTGATAAGAAACAAATGTAATACGCTGACACGACTGTCATTTTTTTTTTATCTAAACCCTTCTCTTCTGTTTGTTGTTATGACCACTTAATCTTTGAGCGGCTTTTGTTTTTATCGAGCTCTGTGGAATTATTTTCGCTATTTTGTGATAGTATTAGGTAAGATCCAAGAACTCCGTAAGCAAGTGTTGTTATTCTTATGGCTTCTCCTTAGGAAGAGAGTACCTAATTAAAATGGGAAACTTATTCGGCAGTTTTTACAATATCTTGTGGTGGTGCTTAAATGAAATTGTTTATTTATCACTTGCTGTTTAAATATAGCTTTTTGTAGATTTCCTTCATTACTCTAGGAGTAATAATCGCTTTTTCTGGATGACCTAAAATGTTTTTGACCATTTTAACCCCTGAGCGTAGGTATAGTTTTTGTTTATAAGTACGCTAGCGTAATAAACATGTCAATACAATTCTAGAAACTGTTTGATACTAACAAGAGAGCTACCGTGGTAATTATCAAGTGCAGTGGAAGCGCACAAAAGTTTTGACCACCAACACTAATACATCATTACCGCAAAAGTCGTGTATCATTGTAACATTTGTGGTTTACTCTGGCAGTATCTGTCGGTTAATTTCTCACCACCGTTAATTTATCAAAAAACACTCAGAAAATGACTAGAAAAACGCAGATATCTGACACAAATTATTTTAATATGCGGCAAGAGGACTATTTTCCGCTTTCATAGTCACTTAAATCGTGAAGTTAGAAGCTAGAAAGTGGTCCAGATGCGAATAAAAAACATTTGCAGCGTAAGAATTTTAATAGTATAACCCGAATTTATAAGGCGGTTCAATTCAAAATATATGGCGTTGCTAAGGTAAGTTTCTGTCCTCAGTGGCTGTCATTTGTTACAAGTTGTAAAAACTTTTGAGTGCTGATTCATAAGTTAGTATGAATTTATAAGCAATTCAATAATTTTAAAAAGTGTTTTTGCTAAAAGGGAAACAATGCACTGTCGTTCAGTGGTTCGCTTTTTACTTTTAGATGGAAAAACTTGCGAGGAGATAAAAGCGATATGGGGGGTGAGGGTGTTGTTTATGGAGACCTTTCGCCTTCTATGACATCAGTTAAATATTGGTCCTATAAGGAATCTAAACGTGGTCGAACATACATTTTTGACGAGGAGCGCTCAGGACGCCCTGCAGATGTGCTTACCTGGGAAATCATTGAAAAAGTCCGCGATATGATTCTCGCTGAAGCCGAACGAAAGTTCGCGAAGTGGCAGAGGCTATAGATGTCTATTTTGGACGATAAATTGGAAATTAAAAAACTGTCCACCGATCGGTGCTGCGTTTGTTCATGGTGGACAACAAGCGGGTACTGCTTTCAAATTCCAAGTTTTTTAAACGAAATCCGAATGCCTTTTTACGTCGAATTATCACTATTGATGTGAGCTGGATTCATCACTGTACTCCGGAAAGCAAGTAACAACTAAAACAATGGAGAATCTGCTCTAAAAGAGGCAACGATGGTCCCATCGGCTAAGTATTTAGTGCGTAATTTGCCCAGTTTCGTTTATTTTGAGCCGTTTAGCACAAAATATCGTATTTTCCTCGTGCCCTTTGCTTTTCCATCTAGCCAATATGTTAGTGAAAATGGTAAAGAAACCCTTGACTAGACGATAATCGATGCATCGAGTTATATACATCCAAGCCGCGATTTTAACCACCCTCCATTCTGTTTTTCAGGTTAAATTTTCAATTAGAATGACTCTTATAAACCTCGGATGCATAATATTCTAGGATTTAGGTTCCAGGACCTAAAATGCCAAATGCAAATGTCGACTTAGTGTTTCAAATGCAGCCATCTTCTTCTAAACATATGAGTCGAGAAAGATTGGCGGAGGAAAATTCATGTTAATGGTAGAGGCGTTACAGTGTCTGTCTTCCGCTTCCTTCACTCCCATATGTTTACAACCAGATCAAAGTAATTTAAGATATAATGTCCTAATAATTTGGGCGCCGGGGTAGCGTGGTGGTTTCGTTCGCGGCTCCCGTTCTAAGGGTCCCGAGTTCGATTCCCGGCTCTGGGGTTGGCGATTTTAAGTCGGCCCTATCCACGCCTTCACCTCTGTCTAGCACACGTGAAGTATCCCCTATGCCCAACGTGGTTCGGAGTCCACGGTAAAAACTGTAGGTCCTCTCACCTCACCGCCATCTTCACTATCACCCTATCATCGGAGGTAATGGACACCGCCCTCTGGGTGCCTCCACCTGAGAAATGGGTCCGGTCATCACTTGGTGGGGTGAGGTTACCCCGAAGGCCAAGGTTGCCATGTGGGGAGTGTTAGTAACTAACTAACTATGTCCTAATAATTTACATTAAAAATCTCTTAGGAATATTTTAGGTACGTTTTTTTTCCGTACATACAAACCTCGTTAATGCGAATCTCTTTAACCCCGGACCAGCTTCGAAAAACAATGTCATTTAGTGTAGTACCTAAATAAAAACTTTATTTACAAAAGATAAATTGCAATTCTCAGTAGGTACGTTACACTTACATTACCTGCTTGGGACCAGGTTGGAAAACAAGCTTCGATAAGGTTGTCGCCTAGTGTGCGAGATTTGACAGAGAACAAGATTGAAGAAGAAAAAATAAGTGTACGAGAAGTTTTTATACACATTTTTTTTTAAATATTGTTGGCTGTCTTGATGTTGCTAAAGAAATTGACAATGATGGAGGTTATAAACCGATTACAGAGGAAGGCATAACTTCATCATGTAGTGTTACTGAAAATGAAAATTAAGAGTACTTGGATACAGACAGTGTTGATGAACGATCTGTGGTTATGATTCACGTACAAGCAGTAACAAACATAGAGAAATTGATGTTTTATTTCGAGAGTCAAGACAAATGAACTTCTAATGTAAAAACGGATGTGAGATAAGCGATACACTAAACTGAGACAGCAGAAGCTCACTGCTGTTATGACCCACGTACAAGCAGTAACAAACATAGAGAAATTTATGCTTTATTTCGAGAGTCAACACAAATGAACTTCTAATGTTAAAGCGTATGTGAGATAAGTGATGCACTAAACTGAGACAGCAGAAGCTCGCTGCTGTTATGACCCACGTACAAGCAGTAACAAACATAGAGGAATTGATGTTTTATTTCGAGAGTCAAGACAAATGAACTTCTAATGTTAAAGTGTATGTGAGATAAGTGATACACTAAACTGAGACAGCCGAAGCTCGATTCCTTTTTTACTACCAACTGGTTTGTATTACAGTACATACAGTGTATGTGTTCTTAGGGGAAATTGTACCGATAGTAATTTCTAAACTCCAGCAAACATATTTCGGTTACGTTTTACATATCTTTACTCTAGATAACCCTGATTTTCGTTAACCCGTATCGGCCCTGGTCCCAGATGAGCCTGGTGAACGGTATTCTACTCTATTTATAACAATTTTGTCCTTTTTTGTTGATAATTCTCTGCCCTTCAAATGTTGGACACGATAATAATCGATCAAGGTTCGATGTACCGAGTTACGCAGGATGGTGGATATGCAGATTTTTGCATTTGAAACTGGGCGGAGTTGGTGGCATTGAGACTGCCAGGTATCGATCACTTTAAACGCAGCTCTCTCTGGCCGTTTTCATGCAGAATGAGATGCTGTCATGCCCTCCCGCCCAATTTGCATAGCACGTGACTTAATTGCGCCGCACCATTGGCGGAGCCCCCGCCTAGGAAGCCCAACCACCCCGGATGCTGTGTAAGGAATTCAATTTCCTTGCTCGTTTTTTAGTTGCCTGGGAATATTTATGCTACAATTCCTGCAGCTGACATGCATGTCCGCGAGCTTCACTTAAAGCAAATGACATTGTCTCTGGAATACTAAATAACCGCGCGCCATGCAGAGAGACATTTTTAATTTTGATTTATGATGATGAGTTGATGTTAAACAAAGCGGCATTTCTAAGAAGTTGCCGGAACGGAAATATTAGCGTGTTCGATATGGTCTAGCCATATATCGAAGTCGATGTCGTCCTACCGATTGACTTATCGATTAATATCGCTTCCAAATTGGGGAGTATACAGAGATGGGGACAGAATGATGAGTTTACAGCCTTAAAGACTGACCTAAATAAAAGGAATGTCTTGAAACCTACCTTCGTTTGTTTATCTCCTAGCAGGTTATCACTGCACACTGAACAAACAATACCCTACAAACATCTTTTGTAAATTGGCTATTGTAATCTGCAAATAGAGAACGTTCTTTTTATGTACATCTACAGAACATTCTGGGGCATACTTAAAGCAACAAATATTGCAGGAATTGTTCATCGAAGAAACACTTCAGATTTGAGAGTACGTCACCACTCTTACAATGTTACTAAACATATTCTCCATTTTAACAAAAACATGACTTAGAGCTGCTTTTAAATGTTGCACAAATACTTGTTTTCTACTTTGGACACTCAAATATTACCTCAACCTCTGCGTAGACTGCACTGTAGCATGGCACAACCCTTAAAAGTAGCAGCTTGATTGACTCCACATTGAGTCAAGTCTGTCTTACAGCAAACATAAACTGTTCACTTGGATACTTCCGAGTCCAAAAGTTTAGATTATCAAGTTCTGGAATTTGATTCTTTCAATATAAGAACTTCTACGGTGTAATCTGGTGAAAACTCTTGTGTCTCCATCTACTTCAAGGTAAATATTATCTTATTGCAGTTACAAGGGAATACAGTAGACTTTATAAGTGATAGTCAAATGTTTTAAATCTGGTTGTCCAGGTGACGTCTTTGTAATTAAGTTCTCTTTGTATGTTCAAGAGATAAAAAAATTAATAACAAATTGGTATTTGAGAAAAGTATAAGCATTAGAGAATCCTCACAAATGACAATGATTATCTCGGACATGGTTCACTCTACAGAAAAAAAAAAACGTAATAGTATGTTTTAACAAATCTACATTTCTATGCAGTAATATATTGTCTATCTCTTACAGTTTACCATTATGCAAAAGCAATTCAGAATGTTAAGGACATCAGAGGACATTCCCAGAATATCCCAAAGAAATTTCATTTGTCATAAAAGTGACTTATAAAGTATGGCTCCTTAATTGAAATCCTAGACACTTTGAAAAAAATCAAATGATCCAAAGATGTTCTGTTTTTGATGGAGAATTTTTTAATAGCTGTAAGTTTAACATTTAATATTTCACATATAGCAGTTAAAAAGTTGAGCATTATTCGGCGACACTGTAATCTTGAATGTTTAAAATGCCTACATTATAGTAGGACAAAATTTAAAATAATGAGTATATAAATACACAGTAGGGCGAGCTAGGACTGCAATTGTTTCTCAAGTCTATAAATGAAACAACAAACACGAAACCTGAACTTCTGATGCTCAAGTGTTTTGGGTAGCATATCCTCGATAATACTAACTGCATTCTCTTTCTAGAAGAAATTCCGTAAATAGTCAATCTTAGGACTACAGAATTTAAGGAAACATTTATCCCACTCCAAACTACTCTTTAGATATAGGAAAAAGAATTAATTTATTTTTTATTTACTAAAATGAATGTAAGGTTTGGTTAAACTAATATGTTTGAAGAAGATTCTCTCTTTAACGAATGAAATGCTATCTAGAATTTTCTGGGAATGCCCTCAAAAGTATATTACTACATAAAAGTGTAAACGTTGTTAGAACACACTACACTTCTATACTTTTCTGAGATAAGAAGAAGTTTTTGTTTTGTTTAGGTCTCGGACATGTAAAGGTTTTGAAATTTCGAAGCCAACTATTACTTGAAGTTTTTATTTATAACTTACTTACAAGAAATTATCTAATAAAACACTTCTAGATTCACATGAAGTAGAGGGACGATAATCTAATTTCATGTTTCCAAAGATATATTCAGATGTGCCTAGATGGCCTTTCTGCCGAAGCAGTTGAAATGCATGAAAAAAAAAAAAAAAAAAAAAAAAAAAAAAAAACGTGTTTAACTGACTGACTGGACGATTTCCTTTCCATGGTACGTTGGTCAATAATTGGTATGCATTTCCTATCGAGAGTTTTTCATCGATAACTTTGTTAATTAACCGTGGCTTGTTACTTACGTATTCCAGTCACACGTTTCTGAAACAATAGACATTCTATAATAACGTTTGCCTAATCATTATACAACAACCTTAGTTTTAAGTTCGTAAAATCTACCCCGGCGTATCTCAGAACTTTTCAAACACTTATTTCACGATTTTAATACTATTAAAAAAGAATATCAAGTGACTTGAAGACCCGGGAAACAATCGAGCACTTTAGCGAATAAAAAGCAGGTGTTAATTGTTGGGAATGCGACACTCTGCTGTTGAATAGAGCTGCATTGTTAACGCGTTGTTGATGCAATTATCTTTATATTTACACGCGTACTGTAGCAAATAATATTTAAAAATACGGGGGCAGAATTTAAAATGTAATAATCCTTTTTAAATGCAGAAATGCGTTTATTTTTTTAGATGCCAGATAACATGAATTTTCTAGATTACGTTTGTATAATTGACAAATCGCAAGAGATACATAAAATATTGCGCTACAAATTATGTACTATATCTCTTAAAAACAAATTGAATTTATTTAAATACAATTTATGTATATAGTTAACCATTTCCGAAATATTCCAGTTACTTATTTGAATTCTTCAATACTGAAATACCTACTTTTCCTGGACAAAATAGGTAAATATGTAATAAAAATTAGTTTGGATTGCCAAGAAACAATTTTTTGCAAGAACAATTTCTAGAGAAGTGAAATTCATTTGAACACAACAGTTCTAGTGTTTATATATATACTTCTGTTTTCATTTCAAAATACAGAAACAAATGCAAGCTTAAAATTTAAAATTTTTCGGAAGCTTTCACGGCCGGAGTCAGAATTAACATAAGAGATTTCTTCCGGGCTTTGGAGCCGTGGTCTGATGGAGTTAAGCTGTCCAGGATATAAATACGACACCTCTAGCGAGCGTCTCAGTTGTGCCTGAACTTTCACCTAGAAGATTAAGACCACGCCACTGATGATGTCCACCGCAGGGATGGACGAAACGTATGGACAGCTTAACTCCATCAGACCACGGCTCCAAAGCCCGGAAGAAATCTCTTATGTTAATTCAAAATTTTTGTTTGAAGATATCGTCACGAACATTCCAGAATTAGAATTGAACGCGTCATTTCTCGCCTGCCTTGTTTATACAATTTAAAGACCCTATAATCTGTGCATAGACTGCAAAAGAAAAGGCCTTCATTGAGAAGCTATGAAAAGTTTCATTAAAATAAGAGAGAGTAATGACTCAAAGATCTAAGGCTACCTTTTAGTACTCTTTCTATTGTACAGTCACACGTAGGTCCAGTGGCGAGGCGTGACTTTCAAAGCGAGGGAAACTCTAAATAATAATGTTCATTAAAATAAGATACAATAATGACTCAAATAACTAAGACTACTCTTCAGTATTCTTTCTATTGTACAGTCACACGTAGGTTCACTGGCGAGGCGTGACTTTCAAAGCGATGGAAACTCCAAATAACAATTTTAATTAAATTAAGAGAATAATGACACAAACACATAAGGCTACTCTTCAGTACTCTTTCTATTGTACACCCACACGTAGGTCCAGTGGCGAGGCGTGACTTTCAAAGCGAGGGAACCTCTAAATAATAATTTTCTTTAAAATAAGAGACAATAATGACTCAAAGAACTAAGACTACTCTTCAGTACTCTTTCTATTGTACAGTCACATGTAGGTCCTATGCCGCGGCGTGAGTTTCAAAGTGAGGAAAGCTCTAAATGACAATTTTCATTAAAATAAGAAAAATGTGTAGTGTTTAACGCCCACTTTTACTACATACGGCACCGCATGCGGTGACACTGATGACACATGAGATGAAGATGGAGCACCAGTGAAATGAGATGGCGGGGGAAACCGGAGGTCCCGGAGAAAACCCGCCCCAGCGCCGTGTTGTCCACCAGAAATCTCACTTTGCAGTCGCCTGGGATCGAACCCGCGCCGCCTTGGTGAGAGCCAAGCAGTCTAACCACTGTGCCACGGCGCGGTCCTCATTAAAATAAGAGAATAATGACTCAAAGAACTAAGGCTACTCTTCAGTACTATTTCTGTTGTACAGTCACACGAAGGTCCAATAGCGAGGCGTGACATTCAAAGCGAGGGAACCTCTAAATAATAATTTTCATTAAAATAAGAGACAATGACTCATAGAACTAAGACTATTCTTCAGTACCATTTCTGTTGTACAGTCACACGTAGGTCCAGTGGCGAGGCGTGAGTTTCAAAGCAAGGAAAGCTCTAAATAATAATTTTCATTAAAATAAGAGAATAATGACTCAAAGAACTAAGGCTACTCTTCAGTACTCCTTTCTATTCTGCAGTCACACGTAGGTCCAGTGGCGAGGCGTGACTTTCAAAGCGAGAGAAGCTCTAAATAATAATTTTCATTAAAATAAGAGAATAATGACTCAAAGAACTAAGGCTACTCTTCAGTACTCTTTCTATTGTACACTCACACATAGGTCCAGTGGCGAGGCGTGACTTTCAAAGCAAGGAAAGCTCTAAATAACAATTTTCATTAAAATAAGAGAATAATGACTCAAAGAACTAAGGCTACTCTTCAGTACTCTTTTCTATTCTGCAGTCACACGTAGGTCCAGTGGCGAGGCGTGACTTTCAAAGCGAGGGAAGCTCTATCTAAATAATAATTTTCATTAAAATAAGAGAATAATGACTCAAAGAACTAAGGCTACTCTTCAGTACTCTTTCTATTGTACACTTACACATAGGTCCAGTGGCGAGGCGTGACTTTCAAAGCGAGAGAAGCTCTAAATAATAATTTTCATTAAAATAAGAGAGAATAATCACTCAAAGAACTAAGGCTATTCGTTAGTATTCTTTCTGTTGTACAGTCACTCGTAGGTCCAGTGGCGAGGCGTGACTTTCAAAGCGAGAGAAGCTCTAAATAATAATTTACATTAAAATAAGAGAGAATAATCACTCAAAGAACTAAGACTACTCTTTAGTATTCTTTCTGTTTTACAGTCACACTTAGGTCCAGTGGCGAGGCGTGACTTTCAAAGCGAGGGAAGCTCTAAATAATGATTTTCATTAAAATAATTGAGAATAACGACTCAAAGCACTAAGGTTACTCTTCAGCACTCTTTCTATTGTACAGTCGCACGTATGCCCTGCTCACTCTACAAGCTTCCCCTCTCCATTCAGATGTTCCAATTTTTTCTACAGCTGGCCAATACCGCGTGAAGTAAATTTCGAAAGTATGCAATTCACATACTTTTGCTAATAACTTAGAACATCACAAAAATTTCCTATTTTTCATCACTAAATACCAATATAAGTAAAATACTATTGCTAGTGCTATTGAAATATACTTATAGTTGTATTTAAAATCGCCACATAAAACAAAACAGAGCTACAGATGCTTCACGTGACAAAATCTGACAGTGCTTTCTAACTATCGAAGATTCGCAATTGTTTCCCGAATCCTACGAAGCATGGCACTCTAATTGTCAAATTGTCCGCAGCAACGGAGAAGTTCGCAAATACATTTTGAAGTGGTATCCAGAACTAATAAAATATTCTTTGGCATGAATTTTCTTGGTTTTCTTCTTTTTTCCATAAATAATTGTATATCTACAGAAGATTTTGATGTTAAATTGTTTTTCAGGTGTTTTAGTGTAATATATTTTTCATTATGAAATAACACATACGTTAAGTCGTATTTTCAGTCCAAATTGGAGTTATTTCGAAGTGAAGGGAAGGAAGGTGGGTTTAAAACAGATGTACAGTTTCATTAGCGTGTACACATAATTGGCTTCTCACGTTCATCCGAGTCATTTTCTTGTCGAACCACTGATATGTGGTTTGTGCGGTTTCCACTCCGTAAAAGTTTCAAACCAGGGAGATCAGAATATTTGAGCATCGCAAACGGTTTGTTTCGGCGTCTTCTTTTGTTCCTCGCTTCAACTGTTTCCTCATTAATTTTTACCGCCTCCATTCCCAATAAAAACTTAATGCTGCGTAAGAGTTTGCATGATTTTTGTCCAGATGAGAGATCGTTCTGCTGCAGATGCTGGCCCTCTCTTATCCTCGCGAAACATGCAATTACTTAATTGGCTTAAAAGCAATCAGAAACAGTTAAGCTAACAGAATATAATAAAATTGAATTTTATTGCAAAAAATTATGACCATAAAAATTATGATCATTCTTTATTGGACAGCCGTCGTATTTTGAGGAAATGGAGTAATTTAGAAAAATTCTCCATATTTGAGGTAGAGAATGTTTTTTAAGTTTCAGAAGATACTGGTATTAAATGCCAAGTTAAAAATATTTGAGTTTTGGCACATTGATTTAAGAAAAAGCACACAACAAATGCATTTCATTGGGATTTAGCAAGTTTCGTCGAGTATTTCCGATGAAATTGAAGTATAGAAGTTTGTGGTAGAATGCAATATTCTCTAACCAACATAGAGTCGATCTAAGTGCTAAAACTCTTGTTCACGTAACCTAACGTTTGAGAAAAACAATTTAAAACTGGACTTCTGCTGCGGTTATTCCTGGAAACACATCTTCGTTTCTTGCTAATTTCGTATCTCTCATTTGTCACACAATTGTTTACAACAGTCACTTGTTTTTAGTGCGGCCTGCCGTGTATTTCCATATGGTAAATCTCGCGCCTTTATTTCGTGAACGGCATAAAAAATAGAAGAACGCTCAGTCTTAACAAGCCATCGAGTGTCCATGGCGACCACAAAAACAAAACACATACAACCAAGTGTTAAGATTTATTCAAGTGAGACGCTACACATAAATAGGTCGATGTAACAGGCAGGAAGAAAAGGATTTAACTGCGATAATCGCATCAGTAGCGTAATTAGGTACACGAGAAATGTGCAGAATTTACGTCGTAGAAAAGGGATGGTTCCTCGATAATTGCGATATCTCGATATTTGCGTGGTATCGACATGATCTTCAGAAAATTCGCTCGATCTCTTTCATAATTTTGGTGGTAAATCTGCTTTGTTTTTTGCAATTTAACGTCCTCCAACGTAAAGTCATATCGGACAATGAATGAAATGGGTGAAATGATGCTCAGATGAGTCCGGGGTCCATGGAGCTTAGTTACCCGACATTTCTCTAACAGGATAAGGAAAAAAAACCGAAAAAATCTTGCCAAGGTAACTCGCCCTAACCGAGATTCGAACTCGGAACCTCTTGAACTTCAGGCAGACACGCTACCTTTTACGCTACCGAGGCGGGCTCTGTATTGTTTATTTTATTTTAAAATCACAAAATATTATTGCCGCTAGTAGAACATTGCACAGGAATGTGGTACCTGTACAGTAACATTATACAAGAAAATAATCGTGTGTCAACTGTCAGTTAACAGTTCCCAAGAAGAAATCCCTACATATCTCAACCACGACTTGTCACCTCCTCTTTCTAGTATACTGGATTATTGGAAAACCAATTCAAATGTGTATTCCACCTGCAACAGTTTTCTCTAAAAGACTATTTAGCACAGCAGGACTCATATGTGACAGAAAAAGTAGACGGACCTAAAGAGTGAAAATGCTAGTATTTTTAAGAAAACCTTATAAAAGAGGACTGTCAACATTTTACAAGCAACATTTAATGCTAATTAATTAAAAATTCCCGATTCTTTTTGATCAGACCTCGTATGGAATTTGCTATACTTCCCTTCCATTCACATTCATTTGTTATAAAGTTCATCATATGCTTTTGTCGCTCTTAGAGTGAAATAGCCTCGAGTGATGTTTGAGAAATTAGATTTTACTTGCCTCGTTGTGTTTTGGCTCATCGCGTCCTGAATACAATCGGGATTTGAAACAAAAACAAAACGTGCCACGACACTATGTCTTTCCGGTTTGTCTCTACCAGTGGCGCATGCGTCTAACGGTTGTATTCTTCTGACACGAAAGATAAAATATATTACTGAAATTGCCTGAATGACAATCAATGGTAACCGTATTATTCAATAGTAACTGTTAAAACCAACCTCTGATATCTCCAGTTAAATAATCCACTCCACTATGTGCTGGCTGGCTGTATACAGCCAGAAGGCTTTTGCTGCGTGCCCACTCGTTAAGGGTTTTACCGCAGGTAAGGTTAGTTCTATATTTGTAGGATGAAGGTGGTGTAGGTTTTGAGGTTGCGATTAAATTTAGGTTACAGAAACTACCTTCATGTTGAAGGGGGGATGCAGTACTTTGCACCCAAATTGGTATTTTTTGTTTAATTTTTAGCTGGGGAAAAATTTAGATGCCAAGCAGCTTAGAAGAATTATGAGGAGCTCAGATTTAGCTGATGATAGGGTTAGCTCCTGGGTTATCTGGGGCGCCCGCATGCCATACGGGGACCCAGTGCAGTCTACATCGGCGTCTAGTGGGGTCATAATCTCCCAATGATCTAACAAGGGCGCTTCTGTGAGATGGTAAACTTGCGTATAATTTTGAAGCCCGGCGCCTAAATTCATCCTCCACATATGGAAGACCCGATGCTTCGTGAGCAACCTGGTAGAGAAATAACGTCCCACGGGAATGGATAGACCGTAGTCCTCTATTCTGTGCACGTTGAAGCCATGCTATCCTGCTGTCTGCTGCCATGCCCCAGATCTCGCAGTCATATTGCATCACCGGGATTACCAGCACTCGGAAGAGATATAACTTCATGCCAACTGACATCGAGGTCGACCCCAGCATTGGACACGGGGAAGCGATTGCTCCCTGTACCTTAGCCGAAAAGTCCCTGATGTGTCGGCGAAAAAGTTAGACCTCTGTCCAAATTGATTCCTAGGTACTGGACAGAGTTGGATCACTCTAACCTTCGACCTCGGTAGCTGAAATTGGGTCAGTCTGCGGGGGTGTGGCGCTTTGTGAAGAGTATGGCGTGACTTTTTTCCGGATTTACGGACATCCGCCAACGCCGGCATCACTGTTGTGTTAGGAGGAGATGTCTTTGAATGGGGTTGAAGGCTCTGAGGATGTTTGTCTTTGCAGAACAGAAGCAGGTCGTCAGCGTATTGTGTCATTACGACTCGTGGTTCTGTGGGGAAATCTGCCATAAAGACGTTGAAAAGTGTGGGGGATAGCACAGAGCCTTCGGAGACTCCGCCTCTCACTGGCCTTAGTGTTGATGTTTTCCCCACGACTGCGACTTTAAATGAGCGGTGTCGCAAGAAGCTGTGTATGATCTTGATCATTTGTGATGAGAGCCCCACGGGGATCATTTGGATAGCAGTCCGGCATGCCATGTCATGGAGAAGGCCTTCTCGACATCCATCGAAACTGCGGCCGAGAAGGCGCCTTCCTGGAAACCCGGGGCGGCGGTCTCCAACAAACGCAGCAACTGTTAAACTGTCGAGTGCCCAGGACGAAAACCAAACTGATGGTCAGGGATGGCTTGAATGTCTCCCAATATTGGGGACAAGCGGGCGAGAATCAGCTTCTCTAGAACTTTCGAGAGGGTGGAAAGGGGGATAATGGATTGGTAGCGGGACGGATTTGTCGGATTCTTTCCGGGTTTCAATATGCAAATCACCCGGACCTCCCTCCACTCTCGTGGAAAGTATACAAGGGTGAGGCACATATTGAAAATCCTTGTCAGGAAGAGAACCGCATTGAAGGGCAGATGGTGGAGCATTAGGGGAGTCAGCCCGCCCGGCCCCGCCGCCTTCTTTGGTTTGAGACGCTGGAGTGCGCCTTGGACTTAGCTAGGTCGGATGGTAGGGAGTCTCTCTGCATCCTCAGGAGGGTGGCGCAGAAAACGACGCACCTCCCGGCGGACGCGTTCAGAAAAGTTGTCGTCCTGGGGATCATCTCTCGGACACAAAGTGCGTTCAAGATAGTCAGCGAAGGCGTTGGATTTGGCTTGGGGTTCATAGGCCAGGCCCTGGGTGCCATGAATGGGGGAGGTGTATTGACCTCTGTGACTTCTGAGGGCTTTGGCTATCCTCCACACACCGCCACCCTCGACGCGCAACCTGGCCATTTTGTCCTCCCACGCTTGCACCTTGTGCTCGCGCACTCGGGTACTGACCTCTCTACGTAAATGTCTTAGGAGCGCTCGACTATGTGGCGTGCGGTGACCTTGGTATAATCTCCCTGCTGCCCAGGGTCGTCGGATTAGAAGGAGGATTTCCAAAGGGAGGACATCGGGATGAAGAGGAGCCGGGGCGTGGACTGTCAGGTTATAGGCAGTCTGCTTCACGATGGAAGTGAAGGATGAGATGGCATTCTTCAGGGTAGGGATATTTGTAATTCTGGGATTTGGCGGAATGGAAGTACGGAGGCAATTCCTAATGCCTTCCCAATCAGCCTCTGGCGCTTGAAGCGAGATGTCGTGACTGGCAACCCTGGTGTTGATCTCTGTCAACACTGGATTGTGATCGGAATGTAATGCATTTAATGATGTGAGTGTGAGATGAAATGTTAGATGTTTTGTGAATGCGAAGTCTATGATTGAAGGCAGTCCTGCTCCTCAAGGGTAATGAGTGGGTTGCCAGGGAGCTGTACTTGAAGTTGCGGGTCTGCATCTATAAGGCGAATGATTTCATTGCCTCTTGCATCCGCCCGACGACTGCAATGACAACGTTGATGTTTAGCATTAAAGTCGCCGGCCACGATAGCACAGAGATATAGAGCTAGGATGGATAGATAGTCGTTGGATACGAACTGCAGGTTTGGTGTATGGTACACAGAGACTACCAAGCCTCTAATCCGCCAAGGTCCATACTGATGGCCGTGGCCTCTAGGGTTTGCAGATTTGGGAGCTGGATGGGTTGGTGAACCACATTTTGCCTCACCAAGATCGCAGTTCCACCTCCTGGACGTACCTGTCGATCCGTGCGATGGCAGATGTAGCCCAGGACACGGATTCGGGAGTCTGGTCGGAGATGCGTTTCGCTAACTAGGATGACGTCTAGGGCATAGGCTCGAGCAAAGTGAAGCAGCTCGCTCTCCTGACCTGCTAGGCCACACGCATTCCAAAATGCGAATCGAAACGAGGTAGGTGACCTAGTTCTATACGCCATCTCGGAGCTGTTGCGTGCCTGCGGTCAGGAGGGCCATCGCCTCCATTGCCACCAGCATCTTGCTGGCCGGATCTGTGACAGTGAAGAACTTCAAATCCGAGAGCTCGAGTGTAGCTGTTAGGGGACTGGTGTCTGGTTGGGCGACATGGTTGGATGGAGAGGATGTTCTAGAACGAATGAGTGCAGGTTTCCTCCTGCCCTCTCATCTCTGAGCTGTCTAGGAGGCATGAGTGTGCTATGCTTCTCCTGTTCAGCAGGATTTTCGGGCTCACGAGGAAGCCTCCCTCCATTCCTGCTATTGTCGGAGCCGGTGCTTTTTGGGGCTGGGGCCCGCTATTGTTTGCGTGGCTGTGTGGGAGGGTGGTGTGTCGCCCGTGACATTTTAGGTCCATCAGAGGCCCCTTGTGCTACTTGAGCATAGGACCTGGGCCTATCGGCATCCCGCCGAGTCGTGGGCAGGCTAGAGCTTGTTGAGGGGAGCGGTCTTTGGTCCGCCCCTGCTGGTGAGGTCTGCTGCTGTTGTTGTTTCACTGGAGGCTTGTTTGCAGCTATAACTGCCTTTCGGGCAGGACAGCCGCCGTAGCAAGCCACGTGCGCACCCTTGCAATTTGCGCAAGTATAATTGCTATTTATTTTCATGCAGTAAAATGCAACATAAATTATATATAAACAACAGGATTACAGTTTATTACAAAATTCAGTAAATGATTGTAAATTTTGCATAACAATTAAGATAACACATGCAGCGCCATTTCTCGACGGCAAGTCGTGTCGGTTACTCTGCGAATAAGTTATTTAACCTGCTTTTATCGAGATGAAATTTTGGAGGAGAGTAATATGTGTTACATTTAACAGATGCACTTAACTTTGGGTTAAAAAAAACTCAAATATATTAACTTCATCTTTCAGTATAAGAGAAACTTCAACGTTAAGTCATATCGGACGATGAGCTAAATGATGTTCAAATGAATACATGGTAAATAGAGCTTAAACTTACCAGACATTCTTCTTTCGGGAGAAGAGAAAACCGCCAACGTTAAGTCATATTGGACGATAAATGAAATGATGTTCTAATAAATACAGGGTACATAGAGCTTAGAGTTAACATACATTCATTTCTCGGGAAAAGAGAAAACCTCCAACGTTAAGTCATATCGGACGATGAATGAAATGATGTTCAAATGAGTACAGGGTACATAGAGCTTAGAGCTACCTGACAGTCATCTTTCGGGAAAAGACAAAACCTGCAAAGCTAAGTCATATCGGACGATGAATGAAATGATATTCAACAGAGTACAGGGTGCATGGAGCTAAGTTGTCAGACATATTTTATGATAATAAATGGAAAATCTGACCGAGATTAGAGCTCGGTACCTCTTGAGCCTGAGGCAGAGACGCTATCACCTAGATTTACTGTAGACTTTTTTCTAATTAAAAATAATACACATTCACGTGAGAGCCAGCAATCAGACCATAAACAAATTACCGAACAAAAACAGTAATATATCTGACACCAATTTGTATACTAAACGTGCAGTACAATACCACAATATGTTTCTCGATATTGCTTTAAAAACAGTTTAATAATACAAGATATGTTTAAAAAACATTGCATATTGGTGGGAGTTATGTAAAGTCAATTAAAGATGGTACTACTTGTTGATTCGCACAGCTGCAACACCTTCTGTTGTTTTCGTCGACTTCCATAGCAACCGAGAAGCTCTATATCTTATTGCCGAAGTTGGGAATTTGAAGAACTCTAGTGAGTTGTAAGTAGCCGGGTGCATTTTGGTTTTCTTCCTGCAGTATTGCATTTTATCTTAAGTTATATATTGAAATTTGATTGAAAATGCGCTTCTGATCCCATAAATGTAAAGAGTCTTATTCCTCCACCGATCTCTTAATGGCGATAAACTTTCATTACATAAAATTTGGGAATTAAAACTCGAAAGGCTAATTCTTGATGTAAACATATAAGATTTATTTAATATGAGCAACTCACCACATGGGTTCTGAATATTGCATTATAAAATGGAGCGAGGCTAAGCTTTTTTTTTGTCCATCTCCTACAGATTTCGGTAAAAGTTATAGAAAACGTAGAGAAATTCGGAGGTTGTTTTCCGAAAATTCGAGGTAAATATTTCGTTTGTTATGAAAATATCCGGGTTCGATTCCCGTGGCCGACCTTCCTGGCCCATGGGTTTTCCGAAGGGTTAGATACAATAGACCAATAGTATAAAATTTGGCAAAATTTTGCATTTTGAACGTATGGTGGTCGGACCTTTTTTGGGAATCTCAATGACGCATTAAAGTCCTGAACAAAGAATTTTAACGTAATGTGATATTTTCTGTATTTCAGGATATCCCATGGTGTCGCCGAGCTGAACCACTTACTTGGTAAGTCATTTTTAACTGTAGCCTTTATTTTTTGTCTGAAAATATGAATTTTTGGTTTTGTACGAGCGTTTTGTGCGTTCCTTTGCCACGCCACTGAAACCTAGTTCGATTCCAGTACTCCAAGTAAATGAGCACCGACCTTGGCGATATCGCCAGAGCGTTGAACGCAATCGATTATAATGGATTATCGTGAAACATTTGTGAAGTTGTAGTAACAACAAAACAATTCATGTCTTGCAACGCATTATGCGTAGACGTACTCTACCTGCGTCGAGACAGCGGTGTCGGTCTGACTTGCCGTGACTGTTGACTCTACTCGTGGCATTTAAAAGCACCTTGAGCACGAAATTTGGATGTATATAATAATCTCCCTGTAGCTTAATTGGCTTAAAGAAGTCCCAAACACGAGGGTCGGCTGCTAAGTCCTGGGTTTCACTTAGAGATGGCACCATTGGGCCAGTTTGACGGATAGCATCATATAGTTTAACCCTCACCTCCATCCATAGTTACAGGTTATATTGGCTTTTTTAGATTTTGAATGACATCATTTAAACAAGACAGGTGTAGAGGTTTAACGAAAATGGAGGATTTGGAAAAACGAGTAATGATTAAATACTTCCATTTGAAAGGCTTAGCGCCTAAAGAAATCAAGGAGGAAATTGACAGTACGTTATAAGACTCTGCCCTTTCATATACAATGATTAACAGGTGGGTTTTAGAGTTTAAAATGGGATGTACGAGCACTAGTGATGAGCCTCGCTCTGGACGTCCTGTGGAAGTCACAACTACAGAGATTATTGAAAAAAATTCATCGTTTAGTACTGGAAGTTGTTTTAGATAGCAGAGGCTGCAAACATATCGAAAGAAAGTGAAATAATATTTTTTAAGTAAAGTTTTGGACTTTCACAAGATGCCGGGTCTGTTGACACATGATCAAAAGTTGCAAAGAATAACTGTTTCTGTTAACAATTTGGAACTCTACCGTAAAAGTCCCAGTGAATTTTTGAGACGGCTTAGTACCACGGATGAAACTTGGATCTGTCACTGCACTCCAGAAAGTAAATCACATTCAAAATAATGGATTGCGATAGGTGAATCAGCTCCATAAAAGGCAAAGTCAATTTTGTCACCTAACAAGGTTATGGCGAGTGTTTTATGGAATTCACAGGGATTTACTTTCATTGATTACTTGGAAAATGGTAAGAGCTTGGTAACTACTACGCAAGCTGGTTTTAATATTTGAGTGACGAGGTGAAAAGAAAACACTCCATTTGGCAAAGAAAATATCTTGTTTCTCCAGGACAATGCTCCGGCCCATCGTTCAGTCATTTGGAATTGAAAAAATGTGTGAATTAAAGTTCGAATTGCTTCATCATCCACTCTATTCGCCAGATCTAGCACCTAGTGACTACAATCTGTTCCTGAACCTCAAAAAATGTATCAGAGGACGGAGATTTCACAGCAACGCGGTGGTCATCGAGGACCATGATGAATCGCACTAAGAGATGGTTTAATTAAATTGGAACACCGATATGAGAAATATATTAGCCTTTCTGGAGAAATAAGGAAAACAAAAAGGTTCTTTTTTAAATTGTAAAAAAGTAAATCACCGTACAAACTAGTCCTCCGATCTTCGTACAAACCATCTTTTGAATGCTTTCATACACAATCTTCCATTTTAATCCAGAAGTGTCAAAACAAAAGGCAGAAGATCTCCTTAGCAACCGATTCAGAGAACTTTAAATTTAAGACATTTTTGAGCATTTTAATGCATGACAAAAACGATTTTTGCTTTCTCTAGTATTCAAAATTAGTAAAACATAAAGCATAAAACTTATTCCCACATCTGGTGCAAAATTAAGTGACACTGGATTAATTAAACAAATCTATTCGTACGAAAATAAACATTTTCAGGCCGGTCTTGAAATATCGGAACATCGCGAAGAAGAAAACTGAACATCTACAGCACAACCAGGAAATATATCACAAAAAGATGACTTGCGAGTTAAATAGTACGAATCCCAAGCAGAACTACTGTTTAGATGAAACGTTTTCGTAAAAGTGTATTTTATTAAATAAAAATGCTCTACTGGTTTTAATTTTATAATTTAAATTTTCTAAGAAAACCTTTAAGTTCTCATACTTCTGGATTTCGATAGATCATACAGTTTGGAAATTACATTTTTCATGGAGTCAATGATAAAGCATGGCTTTCAAAACAAGGGAAGCTCCAAATATTAATTTACATTAAAATAAGAGACAATAATGACTCAAAGAACTAAGGTTACTCTTAAAGTACTCTTTCTATTGTACAGTCACACGTAGGTCCAGTAGCCAGGTGTGACTTTCAAAGCGAGGGGAGCTCCAAATAATTTTCATTAAAATAAGAGGGAATAATGACTCAAAGAACTAAGGCTACTCTTTAGTACTCTTTCTATTGTACAGTCACACGTAGATCCAGTAGCGAGGGGTGACTTTCAAAGTGAGGGAGTCTCCAAATAATAATTTCCATTAAAATAAGAGAGCATAATGGCTCAAAGAACTAAGGCTACTCTTTAGTACTCTTTCTATTGTACAGTCAGACGTAGGTACAGTAGCGAGGCATGACTCAAAACAAGCGAAGCTCCAAATAATTATTTTCATTAAAATAAGAGAGAATAATGACGCAAAGAACCAAGGCAGCTCTTCAGTATTCTTTCAGTTGTACAGTCACACGTAGGTGCAGTAGCGAGGCGAGGCTTTGAAAGCGAGGGAAGCTCGAAATAATTGTCATTAATATAAAAGAGAATTATGACACAAAGAACTAAGGCTACTCTTTAGTACTCTTTCTATTGTACAGTCACACCTAGGTCCAGTAGCGAGGCGTGACTTTCAAAGTGAGGGAAGCTCCAAATAATAATTTCCATCAAAATAAGGGAGAATAATGACTCAAAGAACTAAGGCTGCTCTGCAATACTCTTTCTACTGTACAATCACACGTAGACCCTTCTTGCATTGCAAGACTGATCACACTACAATTTCCCCTCTCCACTCATGCATTCCAATTTTTCCTACAGCTGTCCCACATCGCGTGAAGTAAATGGAGAAAGTATACAATTTTCACTTTTACTAATAAGTTAAAACTTCGCAAGAATTTCATATTTGTCACCACTAAATACCAACACAGTAAAATGCTATGATAGTGTTATTGAAATATTTAAAACCGCCACATAAACAAAAAATAAACTTTTCTTCTCACGCTACAGAGACTTCACGTGACAAAATCTGTCACTGCTTCCCAACTATCGAAGAGTTACGATTGGTTCCGGAAACCTACGAAGATTGGTATTCAATGTTATGAATGCGTAAATACAGTATTGAATGAACCCACGGAACTGTTCACTCGAATCTAAGCAGCCGTAAAATTGTCCGCAGCGCCGCGGATATTCGTGAATAAATTATGAAAATATATTCAGAGCAAATAAAATATAGTTTCGCATGAGTTTTTTTCTACTGAAATTCTTGGGGAAAGGCTTTTCTGCCGCCCTGTTACTGTCTTGAATCTCCATATACTTATACTTTTCCCAAATTCGAATTCGTTCTCTTTTCCCGATTACGGGAATTTCAAAGACATTACATAAGGAAACATTTGACAATCTCTGAAGCTTGCTTATTCGCCTATGCTCGTTTTACCACAACGAAAATACATAGTAAATTATGTCCACGCATTTTCATCTGAATTAAATAAAATTAAATGGAAGAAAAGTATACTTTAGGAAGGGTTTGTTAGTGAACGGATAGAAGAAAATATCCAACATGTAAGCATAGGCTATCAAGATTTGTTTCGCATGTATTTCGTGAATGACATATCATGTGACGTGTATTGAAGTAGACATTATGATCGCTTTTGAAAGTATAGTATTTGCTGTACCGTTTTCATGGCTCGCTTTCTGTTATTTGTACAAGAGCTGGATATAATTACCGCAGCTTGAACAGGCATCAGCGGAATGAAGAATGGGCCCGCATCTATCTGCAGGGGTTTGCAAGCGCTAGTGTTGTATTTCTCTGCGATTAGGCAACATTAAAAGTTAAAAAATCTAGTGTATTGTATCAAAATAATTTTTGTTCCATTTATATCCCGCGTTTAACTGCAGTGGTCATATGAACGGCCATTCTCCCTTGTAACATACTGAAGGTTTTAACTCGCTTACGTTGGATTCTTTGCCTTTATATTGTAACTATTAGATTAAAATCCAGACTCTGGGCAAGATGGGGAGTCGTCTTAGTTGGAGAAAAATCCCCAGCCACAGCCGGGAATCGAACCCGAGGCCCCTTACACACCAAGTGATGGAATTTCAAAGACGTCGCCTAGACAACCAGTTTTAAAATATTTCACTATCACTTAAAGTCAACTGTATTCACATATTCCCTTCTACCTTCATTTTTTTATCTCTTGGAAATACAAAGAGAACGGAATTTCAAAGAGGTCACCTAGACAGCCAGTTTTAACATTTGGCTATTACTTAGGCTACTGTATTCCCATATTCCCTTGCACCTTCAACTTTTATCTCTTGGAAATACAAAGAGAACGGAATTTCAAACACGTCACCAGGACAACCAGTTTCAACATTTGGCTATCACTTAGTGATATTCCCTTGTACCCTCATTTTTTATCTCCTGGGCATACAATAAAACGGAATTTGAAAGACGTCAGTTAGACAAGCCATTTTCAGACATTTGACTACAGCTTAGGCTTCCTTATTCTCGTATTCTCCCGTACCTTCATTTTTTATCTTTTGGACATACAAAGAGAATAGAATTACAAATAGGTCACATAGACAACCAGTTTTAAAACATTTGACTGTCACTTAAAATATACTGTATCCCATATGCCCTTGTATCTTTATTTTTTATCTCTTGGACGTCACCTAGTCAACCAGTTTTAAAACATTTACTATCACTTAGTGTACTACATTCGCATATTTACTTTGCACATACAAGAAAATATGTAACAAAAGCAGAATAAGTGGTGGCTTTCTAAAGAAACTCCAGTATATGTACTATTAGGCAATTTACTTTCAGCATCATAAAGTTGGTTTATCTGGTCTGATTTAAGAAGTTGGGAATCATCAAAAGGTCCCGATGTTTTACTCAGACCGTGATGAGATAATGCGGACACCAGTAGATACGTGACGTAAATAATGTATCCCTACATGTTTTTCTTTGTTCCATGTTTTTAATTCCGTGCTATACTTGGACCGTCTGGACTAAAAGTAACATTATGTCGATCGTCATCCTTTTTCTTCTATTTGCAACACGGAAAACATCGTAACACGACACGGTTACAAACTGTTCATTGTCCATCATCTGCGGTTTTTATTGAAGTGAAAATTTTGGGTTCGAAATAAGACATTTTGCCAAAGGATTTTATGCTATTACATAGAACATCGTGTCTTATACTTCTTGTAGGTTGTTCCTGTCATAAAATTAAGTGTCAAGTCGGCTAAGAAGACCACTTTCGACATCTTTGGCTTTTGACATGCCTAAATCACAGAAACTTTTGAGAAAAATAAATCTAAATGGATGTTCCTAGAGCT
Source organism: Mantis religiosa (assembly GCA_030765055.1). Lineage (NCBI taxonomy): Eukaryota > Metazoa > Arthropoda > Insecta > Mantodea > Mantidae > Mantis > Mantis religiosa. The sequence goes on from CM060950.1 coordinate 382,451,631, forward strand.
CAAATCGGCGTATCTGCCAAGAGTGGAACGAAAACTTGAAAAGATCAGCAAAATAACCAAATTTTCAAGAAAATTCCCCATCGCAGACATCCCTCGACTAGGAAACATTTTGAATTTTTCATAAATGACTCAAGAGATTTTGAATAAAATGTCCTTTTCATGCATGTGTTCAATTTTATCCTCAGAAATGGTCTTCATCCAGGAAAAATTTCACATGAACGGTAAAAAGTAAGACATACACAAATTATTACTAGATACAAGGGGCGTCCAGAAGGTAAGCTCTGTTTCAATTTATCTCCGCTGCAGCGCTGCGATCGCAGTTCCGCACATGCACGGTAGACGCTCTGTATTAAGGAGAAGAAACGTGCACCATTGTGAGATCGCTGTCAGCCACGTACGCTTTGTTGTGCTTGTTTACAATGTCGGTGTTGACTGAAAATCCCGCCGCTTGTGAAATCAGACCTGTGATTCGTTTCTTGAATGCTAGGGATGCATTCTGAATGCATGAAATGTCTCGGCAAATTTGAGACGTTTACGGACAAAATGCGATGTGTGCTACAATGGTGAGAAGATGGGTCCGACAGTTCAATGAAGGACGAGTGAAGTGCACGATGAAGAACGAAGTGGGCGTGCATCTTTGGTTACAGAAGAACTGGTTCACGCGATTGATAAGATCCAGTAAACCCGCAAGTTTACAATTAGTGCCCTCTATGGAATTTCCCCAAATCTCACGATCACAGTTCATGAAATTGTTACAGAAAAACTGAAATTTCGAAAAATGTTGCTCTCGTTGGGTGTCAAAAATTCTTACTAAGCAACTCAAACAAAAGGGATGGGTAGTGCACTTCAGTTTTTGACCCGCTATGATGAAGGTGGAGAAGAATTTCTGACATAGATAGTCACAGGAGATGAAACTTGGGTTTCTTACGACACTCCTGAAAGTAAGCGTCAATCAATGGAAAGGAAGTGCATCTCATCCCCAGTAAAGGTTAAGAAGAAACAAATCTTGACACCTCTAAAAATGATGTGTAGAGTTCTGGGACAGTTATGTGCAGAGGTTCTACCCAAAAGTCCGAAGAACTTGGCCTCGTTCAACCCGAGGGCACTGGATAACTCCGGGGGTCTTTCGATAGGACAATACCTGATTTCTTTAAAAGGCCCCCCGTTAACAACAGCGTCAAGACGGGATGGAAGTGGATACGCCACTTACCCTCGTCAATCCCGCGGAGAAGTCTACCGAAAATCTCGGTGGGGCCGCCTGGTGATCTAGCACACCTACTAGCTCTGCAGGCGTACCCGGGACTTACGAGCAACCCTCTACCTCCTTCGGGCGTCCGTAGCCTGGCCGAAAGTACCCATTTTCCTGTGGGTGTCGTGAACACACTGCCCCCTCGAGTCCAACCCAGTCCGAACAACTCCCCGACGGGAGGAGCTCGGCATTTCGGCCCGAGGTTCCTGTAGTAACGTGAGAGGTACCACGAATGCTAAGGGACAGGAAAGGCATCTTACTCATTGATTTCTTACGGCGTGGTCAAACAATGAAAGCAGATGTTTATTGCGAGACACTTAGGAAGCTGCACCGCGCATTGCAGAATAAGCGCTGAGGAATGCTGTCAAAATGTGTTGTTTTTTCACGACAACGCACGGCCACACACTGCAAATGCGACGAAAACAGTTGGCTGGGACACAGACGACAAACTTCTATGAAGAAGGTATACAAAAACTTGTGCCTCGCTATAAGCTCGCTCCCACGCACAATGCTCGATTAAAGCAATAAATGGGGCAATAGTTCTTGCACACGATGACCACCAAGGCTCTTTGAGTCGTGCTGCCCGAGCGCCAACTGAATGTCAGCCATTTGTCAAATTCTGACAATGGGCAACAACCGCGAGTTCAAGTTTACACGTGATTCACAATGTCCCTTGGTTTCGAGAGGAATCGGGGTGTACGGACCCTGCCCTCTGTTGTTTCTCCTAAAGTGACTTCTCTCACCCTAGCACTCCAAAAGGAACCGAGTCATAATCTCGCAAATAATCGGCAATAACCAATGAATTACGAACACGTAAATGTAGGCCTGTAATTTGCTTTAATAAAATACAGTTTTTTTTTTATAAGTTTGGAGTGTCTTAAGGAGGGTTATTTCTACAGAAACTGTTTGACTTCAATACAGCATTGATATTTTGTGTTTTATATTTACTGTCTACATGCGTACACACCTACAGACATAAGCACTCTTTATTTATATTGGCTGGTCTGGTTTAGGCAGTTGTCATTATCCATTGAATTAGAAATTGTTTCGCAATTGTTTTTACGTAAAATGAATCAATTATTTAAATGGACATATTGACCAGAAAACAAACAAGTGGTGTTCGGTCGAATACCAACTGTTTTAACTGAACCCTTCATATCTGCCAAAGAATTGATTCCATAATCTTACATTTCACATCACGCCTATTTCCCTATATAAAATATGTTAATTCATAAGTTTCTCTACTTGCTACAAATAATTCTTACAGAATCTTAATTTTTAATAGAGATATGCGTGTCAGATATAGGTTACTGCACACGTCAAACTGTTACCTCACATCACGAGAAACAGTCGGATGACCATAGCACTTTAAATACTGAAAAAGTATTCAAACTGTAAACTAATAATCATTGCTCCAATAAAATCGAAATATATATTTTAGTAATAAAGTAGTTCTTAAATATGTCATTTTTATAAAAATCTTAGTCTTGAGTGAATAAAATAAATACCAGTAAAGTAAATATAAAAAGTAATTTTCGGTGCTGGTTTTTCTAAATCATGTAAGGTAAGCACGGATGTTTCGATAAGTTTATCAAATCTGTTCCCTAGTAGACGGTCGTGTTTTGTTTTGTTGGGACGAAGAGACAGCTGACTGTGTAATACGATTGTGTTTCCTCAGTCTAAGTGAGAAATTGAACTTCTTTTACGGAAACGGGGTATGTCATTGCTCCATTTCTGGCATTTTATTCTTTAACTTCGTTTAAGATAAATTTATAAAGAATATCCATTGAAATTGCTAGAGAAACTTGTACAGTAAGAAAATAGAGACCTTCTGAGATACATATTCATCCTTGTTGCTGCGATGGTGACTTAACAATGATGCCAACGGACAAAAATAAAAAGCACTTAAACAGCGGAAGGAGCGGATTCAGCTAAAACCGGGATTCCATTTTTCTTTATTTACATCCTCCAACGTTAAATCATATCGGAAAATGAATGAAATGATGATCAGATGCGTATAGGGTACTTAGAGCTTAGCTACCAGACATTCATGTTTCAGGATAAGGGCAAACCTCCAACGTTGTCACATCGGACTATGAATGAAATGATGTTCAAATGAGTACAGGGTACATAGAGCTTAGAGTTAACAGACATTCATCTTTCAGGATAAGACAAAACGTCCAACGTTAAGTCATATCGGACGATGAATGAAATGATGTTCAAATGAGTACAGGGTACATAGAGCTTAGAGTTAACAGACATTCATCTTTCAGGATAAGAGAAAACGTCCAACGTTAAGTCATATCGGACGATGAATGAAATGATGTTCAAATGAGTACAGTGTACTTAGAGCTTAGAGCTACCAGACATTCATCTTTCAGGATAAGAGAAAACCTCCAACGTTAAGTCATATCGGACGATGAATGAAATGATGTGAAATGAAATGTGTAGTGTTTAACGCCCGCTTTTACTACATACGGCACCGCAGGCGGTGACACTGATGATAAATGAGATGAAGATGGAGCACCGGTGGAATGAGATGGCGGAGGAAACCGGAGGTCCCCGAGAAAACCCGCCCCAACGACGTGTTGTCCACTACAAATCTCACTTTGCGGTCGCCTGGGATGGAACACGGGCCGCCTTGGTGAGAGTCAAGCGGTCTAACCACTGAGCCACGGCGTGGCCTTGAAATGATGTTCAAATGAGTACAGGGTACATAGAGCTTAGAGTTACAGGACATTCAACTTTCAGGATAAGGGCAAACCTCCAACGTTAAGTCATATCGGACGATGAATGAAATGATGTTCCAATGAGTACAGGGTACATAGAGCTTAGAGTTACCAGACATTCAACTTTCAGGATAAGGGCAAACCTCCAACGTTAAGTCATATCGGACGATGAATGAAATGATGTTCCAATGAGTACAGGGTACATAGAGCTTAGAGTTACCAGACATTCAACTTTCAGGATAAGGGCAAACCTCCAACGTTAAGTCATATCGGACGATGAATGAAATGATGCTCAAATGAGTACAGGGTACATAGAGCTTAGAGTTAACAGACATTCATCTTTCAGGATAAGGGCAAACCTCCAACGTTAAGTCATATCGGACGATGAATGAAATGATGTTCAAATGAGTACAGGGTACATAGAGCTCAGAGTTACCAGACATTCATCTTTCAGGATAAGGGCAAACCCCCAACGTTGTCATGTCGGACGATGAATGAAATGATGCTCAAATGAGTACAGGGTACATAGAGCTTAGAGTTACCAGACATTCATCTTTCAGGATAAGGGCAAAACTCCAACGTTGTCATATCGGATAATGAATGAAATGATATTCAATGAGTACAGTGTACATAGGGCTTAGAGTTACCAGACATTCATCTTTAAGGATAAGATGAAACCTCCAACGTTAAGTTATATCAGACGATGAATGAAATGATGATCAAATGAGTACAGTGTACATAGAGCTTAGAGATACCAGACATTCATCTTTAAGGATAAGAGAAAACCTCCTACGTTAGGTCATATCGGACGATGAACGAAATGATGTTCAAATGAGTACAGTGTACATAGGGCTTAGAGTTACCAGACATTCATCTTTAAGGATAAGAGAAAACCTCCTACGTTAGGTCATATCGGACGATGAATGAAATGATGTTCAAATGAGTACAGTGTACATAGAGCTTAGAGATACCAGATATTCATCTTCCAGGATAAGGGCAAAGCTAGAACGTTGTCATATCGGACGATGAATAAAATGATGTTCAAATGAGTACAGTGTACATAGAGCTTAGAGTTAACAGATATTCACCTTTCAGGATAAGGGTAAACCTCCAACGTTGTCACATCGGACTATGAATGAAATGATGTTCAAATGAGTACAGTGTACATAGAGCTTAGAGTTACCAGACATTCATCTTTCAGGATAACGGCAAAGCTCCAACGTTGTCATATCGGACGATAAATGAAATGATGTTCAAATGAGTACACGGTACATAGAGCTTTGAGTTACAAGACATTAATCTTTCAAGATAAGAGAAAACCTCCTACGTTAGGTCATATCGGACGATGAATGAAATGATGTTCAAATGAGTACAGGGTACATAGGGCTTAGAGTTATGAGGCATTCATCTTTCATAATAAGATGAAACCTCCAACGTTAAGTTATATCAGACGATGAATAAAATGATGTTATTTCTTTAACAAAACCTTTAAAAGAAAATTTTTAAACCTAAATAAAAATAGATTAAATTTTTATTTTAATTTATTTAAATATTATAGAATTATTATTTTTGGAAATTATGGTATAATTTGAGCTATATCAGCAACTGGTTTTTTAGGATTTACCAGACATTCATCTTTCAGGATAAGGGAAAACCTCCAAAGTTAAGTCATATAGGACGATGAATGAAATGATGTTCAAATGAGTACAGGGTACATAGAGATTAGAGTTACCAGATATGCATCTTTCAGAATAAGGGAACACCTCCAACGTTGTCATATCGGACGATGAATTAAATGATGTTCAAATGAGTACAGGGTACGTAGAGCTTGGAGTTACCAGACATTTATCTTTCAGGATAAGGGCAGACCTCCAACGTTGTCATATCGGACGATGAATGAAATGATGTTCAAAAGGGTACAGGTTACATAGAGCTTTGAGTTACAAGACATTCATCTTTCAGGATAAGGGAAAACCTCCAACGTTGTCATTTCGGACAATGAATGAAATGATGTTCAAATGAGTGCAGCTACATAGAGCTTAGAGTTACCAGACATTCATCTTTCACGATAACGGCAAACCAACAACGTTGTCATATCGGACGATGAATGAAATGATGTTCAAATGAGTACAGTGTACATAGAGCTTTGAGTTACCAGACATTCATCTTTCAGGATAAGAGGAAACCTCAAACGTTAAGTCATATGAGACGTTAAATGAAATGATGTTCAAAAGAGTACAGGTTACATAGAGCTTAGAGTTACCAGACTTCACCTTTCAGGATAAGGGCAAACCTCCAACGTTGTCACATCGGACGATGAATGAAATGATGTTCAAATGAGTACAGTGTACATAGAGCTTAGAGTTACCAGACATTCATCTTTCAGGATAAGGGCAAAGCTCCAACGTTGTCACATCGGACGATGAATGAAATGATGTTCAAATGATACAGGATACACAGGGCTTAGAGTTATCAGGCATTCATCTTTCAGGATGAGATGAAACCTCCAACGTTAAGTTATATCAGACGATGAATGAAATGATGATCAAAGGAGTACAGCTACATAGAGCTTGGAGTTACCAGACATTCATCTTTCAGGATAAGGGAAGACCTCCAACGTTGTCATATCGGACGATAAATGAAATGATGTTCAAATGAGTACAGGATATATAGAGCTTAGATTTACCAGACATTCATCTTTCAGGATAAGGATAACCTCCAAAGTTAAGTCATATAGGACGATGAATGAAATGATGTTCAAATGAGTACAGGGTACATAGGGCTTAGAGTTACCAGATATGCATCTTTCAGAATAAGGGAAAACCTCCAACGTTGTCATATCGGACGATGAATGAAATAATGTTCAAATGTGTACAGGGTACATAGAGCTTAGAGTTACTATTGATCTTTCAGGATAAGGGCAAACCTCCAACGTTGTCATATCGGACGATAAATGAAATGATGTTCAAATGAGTACAGGGTACTTAGAGGTTAGAGATACTAGACGTTCTTCTTTCAGTATAAGAGAAAACGTTTAACGTGTAGTCAGATCGGACGATGAACGAAATCATGTTCAAAAAACTACAGGGTACATAGCGATTTGAGTTAGACTTTGCTCTTACGTTATAGGGTCTTTTTTTAGGAAATCTCGTGTATTGATCGATTTCTCCAGCAGAGCTACTTCAGTACTTACGTTTGTTTTAGGGATAGGAGTGGTTTTCCCCCATGATACGTAAGGTGTACATTTCACCCCTATTATAGCTACAATTACGTTACTCTACATCTGTTCTGAAGCACTAACTCCTTTTGTTTATACAATAAGACATGTATAACTTTCAGATCTATTGTGCAGATATTCCTGTAACCCTATTTGCTATTCTCTCTGTTCCAAATGGTTCTACATACCCAACGAGAATTACTGCTCTGTTTCCGTAAATAATTGCTAAAATTGCTAATTTCCCCATATAAGTTAGTTATGAACGGGTTGATATTGATTTTACTCGATACTCGAAGTTTCCACGATACCCGATAATTCGATACTCGATATTCGATATTCGATACTCGTTCCATTACAAAATACAATGTTGGTAGAACTGTGTAATAACAATAAATTAAATAGGTTTACATATTTAATGAGAAAATCTTAAAGCCATCAGTGTTGTTAATTTTAAGCTCTACATTATACATTTAAAAGCAAAACAGTCCACTTTTAAAAGGTTTGAATGAATAGTCACCCTTTTGGAATACAGAACTATCAAAGTTAAAAGAAGAAAGGGACTTAGCAATGAAAGAAGCAGAATTGTCCAAAGACCAAAAAACGCAATATCTTAGCCGGGGTTTGAACCACAGATCTCCCACTCTCCGTGCGGTTGTTCTAAAGCACTTAGCTGCATTGACCAACGTGCCGACATGACATTAAATTCTCCAACTGACTCGTATGTTTCCCAGTAGACCACTAGGTGTTCTCATATGCAATAAGACACGCACCCTTTGTGGCGACTTACTATGCTGTAAGTACTTAAGTTTATAGTTAAACCAATCTGTTTTCAGGTAATTTAATGGAAATAATCATTTCTCCCACACTAGCTGTCTGTAGGCTAAGATTTGGATGAGTAGAGTTACTGAAAAATTCAATGCCATAGCCGAGATTTGTCATGTTGCCCATAGTAGCTCAGTGATTTAGAGCAATCGCACGGAGAACAGGAGAACCGTGATTCAAATCCCGGCTATGACATTAATTTTTAGAGTCTGGCTCTGCTCATTCAAACCTTAGCCTACACATGGCTAGTGTAAAAGAAATGATTTCCAGTTTTGTAAGTTTTTGTTTAAAAAATACTAGCATTTTCATCTTTCGGGGTCAAGCCTTTTTCATTTTGTCACCTAAGTCCTGCTGTATTAAATAGTCTTTCACATAAAGCTGTTACACGTGGAAATTTAGCCGAAATTTATTTTTGCAAATGCTGAATTTGTTTTCCAATAATCTAGTGTACCAGAAAGAGGTGACATATTGTCGTTGAGATATGAAGTGATTTCTTCTTGGGAACTGTTAACTGACACTGAATTTGATACACGATTACGAGGGTGGTCTGAACATTTTTAGACCTCAACATGAAGATGGCAGCACTCGTAAATAAAAGCTAGTGAATTTCGTTGTTCATCTGTTGACACTCACCAAAGTTTCTGCCATTTTGGACGCTCAGTTATATAACACTCGTTTGAGTGAGTTGATGCGAGTGTTTTTATGAAAATGGGCAAAATCGAGTATCGAGCTGTCATTAATTATTTGTTTTAGAAAGGCAATACGCCTACGCAAAGCAAAGATGAGTTGGATTCTGCGTATGGAGACTGCACCATCATTTACCACAGTGAAATTTGGGCAGCTGCACTTAAACGTGATCGTTAGGGCTTGGGAGACGGTAAACGTTCGGGACGTCAAAAAACTGCAGCTACCGAGGAAAACATCACCAAAGTTCACCAAATGGTGCTGGACGACCGCCGAATTAAAGTGAGAGAGATCCCAGAGGCTATGAACATGTCAAAACAACGTGTTTTTCACATACTAAATCAACACTTAGACATGAGAAAGCTTTCCCCGCGCTGGGTGTCGCGTTTGCTCACGTTAGACCAAAACGTGTTAGAAAGAACATCTCCAACGCTATGTTGGTGCAGTTTAGAAGAAATTTAACCAAATTTTGACACCCATTATTTACTGTGAATGAAAATTGGATACATCATTATTCACCCGAAACAAAAATACAGTACAAACAGTGGACTCCAAAAGCGAAAGCGGCTCCAAAAAGAAGCTAGAAATGCTCTACGGCTGGAAAAATGATGGCTGTTTTTGGGATAGAAATGATTTTATTTCAATTAATTACCTTCAAAAAGGAAAAAAAACCATTACAGGAGCATAACACGCATCATTATTTGACAAGCTGAAGGCAGAACTTATGAAAAAACGGCCAAATTTGCAGATAAAAAAATCCTGTTCACAAAAAAAAAAAAAAAAAAAAAAAAAAAAAACGCACACTCTCAAACCTCAGCGAATGCAGTGGCGAAATTCCACGGATTACGGTTTGAACTGCTGGACCATCCGCCTTACTTATCAGATCTAGCCCTAAGCGACACCTTTTAGTTCCCTCAACTGAAAATTGCAATCGGTGGACAGAGTTTTTGCCAATTGAAGAGGCAATCACCTACGTGAACAATTATTTTGCAGAGAAAAACGCGAAATACTATTTGGACGGGCTACAGAGATGGGAGCATCGCTGGGAGAAGTGTCTAGAGTTACAAGGAGACTATGCTGAAAAACGTCGAGTACTATTTGGACGGGTTACAGAGATGGGAGCATCGCGGGGAGAAGTGTGTAGAGTTAGAAGGAGACTATGTTGAAAAACGCCGAATACTATTTGGACGGGTTACAGAGATGGGAGCATCGCTCGGGGAAGTGCTTAGAGTTACAAGGAGACTATGTTGAAAAACGTCGAGTACTATTTGGACGGGTCACAGAGAGGGGAGCATTGTTGGGGAAAGTGTGTAGAGTTACAAGGAGACTATGTTGAAAAACGTCGAGTAATATTTGGACGGTTTACAGAGATGGGAGGATCGCTGGAGGTAGTGCGTAGAGTTACAAGGAGACTGTGTTGAAAAACGCCGAGTACTATTTGGACGGGTTACAGAGATGGAAGTATCGCTGGGAGTAGTACGTAGAGTTAGAACTGGAATATGCTGAAAAACGCCGAGTACTATTTGGACGGGTTACAGAGATAAGAGCAATGCTGGGAGAAGTGTGTATAGTTACAAAGAGACTATGCTGAAAAACGCCGAGTACTATTTGCACGGGTTACAGAGATGGGAGCATTGCTGGGAGAAGTGTGTAGAGTTACAGGAAGGCTATGTTGAAAAACGCCGAGTGCTATTTCTACGGGTTACAGAGATGGGAGTATCGCTAGGAGAAGTGTGTAGAGTTACAAGGAGGCTAAGTTAAAAAATGCCGAGTACTATTTGTACGGGTTACAGTGATGGGAGCATCGCTAAGAGAAGTGTGTAGTTACAAGGAGGCTATGTTGAAAAATGCCGAGTACTATTTGTACGAGTTACAGTGATGGGAGCATCGCTAGGAGAAGTGTGTAGAGTTACAAGGAGGCTAAGTTGAAAAACGCCGAGAACTAATTGGAAGGGTTACAGGGATGGGAAAATCGCTGGAAGAAGTGTGTAGAGTTACAAGGAGACTATGTTGAAAAACGCCGAGAACTATTTGGATGGGTTACACAGATGGGGGCATCGCTGGGAGAGGTGTGTAGAGTTACAAGGAGACTATGTTGAAAAACGCCAAGTACTATTTAGACGGGTTACAGAGATGGGAGCATCGCTGGGAGAGGTGTGTAGAGTTACAAGGAGGCTATTTTGAAAAACGCCAAGTAGTATTTGGACGGGTTACAGAGATGGAAGTATCGCTGGGAGAAGTGCGTAGAGTTAGGAGACTATGCTGAGAAACGCCAAGTACTATGTGGACGGGTTACAGAGATAAGAGCAATGCTGAGAGAAGTGTGTATAGTTACAAGGAGACTATGTTGAAAAACGTCGAGTACTATTTGCACGGGTTACAGGGATGGGAGCATCGATGGGAGAAGTGTGTAAAGTTACAGGAAGGCTATGTTGAAAAACGCCGAGTACTATTTGGACGGATTACACAGACGGGATGATGATGATGATGATGATGATGATGATGATGATGATGATGATGATGATGATGATGATGATGATGATGATGATGATGATGATGATGATGATGATGAGTATAAGGGCGCTCAAGTGCAGAGGTCATCAGCGCCCTTTTTAAAAGAAACTGGTCATGGCAAAAGCCAGATGTAAATTATTCTAAAACACTATAAACATGTCAATAGAATGCCAAGAAATACATACGCGTTAAAAAAATAAAAACAATATAAATGCCATCTAAAAAGCCATAAATTCTATTAGCTATATCCTTAAATCTAATCTCGAAAAGAATCTAGAAACTTTCTTCACTACTGCGTTATCGTCCGCGAGCATTTCTGCAATGCTGACCGGCAGCTGCAGATACGTCCTAAGGTCTGCTGGGTGAAAACACTCTAGCAGCACGTGTCGTACAGACAACGCTTCACTGCAAAGCGGACACAGTGGAGAAGGCTCCTTTTTAAAAAGAAAACTATGAGTAAAAATGCAGTGCCCAATTCGCAACCGAGCCAAACTCACCTCCTCGCGACGAGATGACCGACAGGAGGTAACCCAGGGAATCGGAAGTTCTTTGACAGATCTAAGCTTATTATTGCGGAGAGCGGACCACTCTTCCTGCCAGCAGATTTGCACAGCCCTCCGCAATACGGCCCTAAAGTCTTCCGATGTCACAGATGGTATTCGAACCCTGGGCTTCATGATAGCCGTCTTGGCTGCTAATCCGCTATTTCATTCCCTCGCAGGCCTACGTGTCCAGGGATACATGCACCGACCACGTTAACGCCAGAAGCGTGTAAAACGTGGAGGGCACCCTGTATACGCTGCACAATAGGGTGGTAGTTGTACAGCTGCCGTAGGCTTTGAGTGCACTGGGGGAATCACTCAGGATTAAGCAGTCCCCCAACTTTCGTCGACGTACGTATAAAATGGCCCGGTATATTGCATAAAGCTCTGCAGTAAAAATGGAAGTGCTAGTGTGGAATCCGAATGTATACGGTTCGGTTGCACACACGTAAGCACAACCAACACCATTTGAGTTCTTGGAGCCATCAGGTTACATTACAAAATGGTCCTCATATCGCGATAAAAATGCTAAAAGACATATGCGGATACTAGACATAGACATGGTAGATTTATCATATTTAGTCATGCCCAGATCAACCGGGGACTCTCTACACAACCAAGGAGGGTATGTCCTCTCCCCCTAGGATACATCTTGGGCATTTCAGTATCAGGATGTCTAAGGAGCTCCCGGAAACGAAAAGCAGATGGCTTTGGTTTAATAGAAGTGTTCCTATAACGCACGTCCATGAAGGTATTAAAGAACGGCGTAAACGATGGATGTGTGAGCATGCAATTAAGTCCACAGCCATAATTGGCTAATAGCATGTTGCGCCTGTACTGCAGAGGAGGTTCTGCAGGCTCAGCATACAGGCTTATAAGTCGGCTCGATGGAAATTCCCCAACTGCTATACGTATGCCACAATTATGAACTGTGTCTAATCTCTTCAGCACAGATGGTCGTGCTGAGCCACAAACAATACTACCATAATCTATTTTGGAACGGATGAGTGCCCGATAAAGCCGCAATAACACTGTACGATCCGCTCCCCACGATCTTTCACTTAGTATCCGCAAGATATTTACAGATCGGTCATATCGTGCTTTCAGTTGCGACGACCAACCAAGTTTTCTATCAAATATTAATCCAAGGAACCTCGTCTCATCTGCAAAAGTTAGTATATCAGCGCCTAGCCGGAGCCTTGGAGGTAGTCGACTCTGCTGACGCCAGAAGTTAACACAGATGGTTTTCTCAGCGGAGAATCGGAAGCCGTTTTTTTTAAACTCCAACTTTTAAGGTTGTCCAAGGTGGTCTGAAGACGGCGCTATAAAAACGGAGTGCGCTGAGATGTACAGTAGACGGCAAAGTCGTATACAAATAGGCATGAGGAGACACCCGGAGGTACACATTTCGAGATAGAATTAATCGCAAAAGCAAACAACGTAACAGTTAGTACCGATCCCTGTGGTACACCGTTCTCTTGAACAAAAAGGTTCGAAAAAACCGAGCCAACCCTTACTCGGAATACGTGGTCTTTCAAAAATTCCGGAAGGAAGAGTGGTAGGCGTCCACGTATATTCCATGTGTGCAGAGTACGTAGCAACCCTGCCCGCCAACACGTATCATAAGCATTTTCGAGGTCAAAAAATATTCCAAGTGATTGACAGTTCTTAAGAAATCCGTTCAGAATCTGTGTCGACATGGACACAAAATGACCCACTGTTGAACACTGGGAGAAGTGTATAGACTTACAAGGAGACCATGTTGAAAAACACCGGGTACTATTTGGACGGGTTACAGAGATGAGAGCATCGCTGTGAGAAGTGTGTAGAGTTACAAGCAGACTATGTTGAAAGAAGCCAAGTACTATTTTGACGGGTTACAGTGTTGGGAGAAATGCTGGGAGAAGTGTGTAGAGTTACAGGGAGACTACATTGAAAAACGTCGAGTACTATTTGGGCGGCTTACAGAGATGGGAGCATTGCTGGGAGAAGTTTGTAGAGTTTTAAGGAGACTATGTTGAAAAACGCCGAGAACCAATTGGATGGGTTACACAGATGAGGGCATCGCTGGGAGAAGTGTGTAGAATTACAAGGAAACTATGTTGAAAAACGCCGAGTAATATTTGGATGGGTTTCAGAGATGAAAGCATCGCTGAGAGAAGTGTCTATAGTTACAAGGAGACTATATTGAAAAACGCCGGGTACTACTTGAACGGGTTACACAGATGAGAGCATAGCTGAGAGAAGTTTGTAGAGTTACAGAGCGACTATGTTGAAAACCGACGAGTGCTACTTATACGGGTTACAGTGATGGGAGCATCGCTGGAAGAAATGTGTAGAGTTACAAGGAGGCTATGTTGAAAAACGCCGAGTACTATTTGGACGGGTCACAGAGATTGGAGCATTGCTGGGAGAAGTGTGTAGAATTTTAAGGAGACTATATAGAAAAACGCCGAGAACTAATTGGACGGGTTACACAGATAGGGGCATCGCTGGGAGAAGTGTGTAGAGTTACAAGGAGACTATGTTGAAAAACACCGAGTAATATTTGGATGGGTTTCAGAATTGAAAGCATCGCTGTGAGAAGTGTGTATAGTTACAAGGAGACTATATTGAAAAGCGCCGAGTACTATTTGGACGGGTTTCAGAGATGGAAGCATAGCTGAGAGAAGTTTGTAGTGTTACAGGGAGACTATGTTGAAAAACGCCAAGTGCTATTTGTACGGGTTACAAAGATGGGAGCATCGCTAGGAGAAGTGTGTAGAGTTAAAAGGAGGCTATGTTGAAAAATGCCGAGTACTATTTGTACGGTTTACAGTGATGGGAGCATCCCTAGGAAAAGTGTGTATTCACAAGGAAGCCATGTTGGAAAATGCCGAGTACTATTTGTACGAGTTACAGAGATGGGAGCGTCGCAAGGAGAAGTGTGTAGAGTTACAAGGAGGCTATGTTGAAAAAAGCCGAGAACTATTTGGACGGGTTACAGGGATGGGAGCATAGCTGGGAGAAGTGTGTAGAGTGACAAGGAGACTATGTTGAAAAACGCCTAGTACTATTTGGACGGGTTACACAGATGGGGTCATCGCTGGGAGACGTGTGTAGAGTTACAAGGAGACTATGGTGAAAAATGCCAAGTACTATTTAGACGGGTTACAGGGATCGGAGCATCGCTGGGAGACGTGTGTAGAGTTACAAGGAGACTATGGTGAAAAATGCCAAGTACAATTTGGACGGGTTACAGGGATCGGAGCATCGCTGGGAGAAGTGTGTGGAGTTACAAGGAGGCTATGTTGAAAAACGCCAAGTACTGTTTGAACAGGTTACAGAGATGGGAGCATCGCTGGCAGAAGTGTATAGACTTACAAGGGGACAATGTTGAAGAACACCGAGTACTATTTGGACGGGTTACAGAGATGAAAGCATCGCCGTGAGAAGTGTGTAGAGTTACAAGTAGACTGTTTTGAAAGAAGCCAAGTACTATTTTGACGGTTTGCATTGTTGGGAGCAATGCTGGGAGAGCTGTGTAGAGTTACAGGGAGACTATGCTGAAAAACGATTAGTGCTAGTTGTACGGGTTACAGTGATGGGAGCATCGCTGGTAGAAATGCGTAGAATTGTAAGGAGACTATGTTGAAGAACGCCGAGTACTGTTTGGACGGGTCACAGAGATTAGAGCATCGCTGGGAGAAGTGTGTAGAATTACAAGGAAACTATGTTGAAAAACGCCGAGTAATATTTGGATGGGTTTCAGAGATAAAAGCATCGCTGAGAGAAGTGTCTATAATTACAAGGAGACTATATTGAAAAACGCCGGGTACTACTTGAACGGGTTATGAGATGAGAGCATAGCTGAGAGAAGTTTGTAGAGTTACAGAGCGACTATGTTGAAAACCGACGAGTGCTATTTGTACGGGTTACAGTGATGGGAGCATCGCTGGGAGAAATGTGTAGAGTTACAAGGAGGCTATGTTGAAAAACGCCGAGTACTATTTGGACGGGTCACAGAGATTGGAGCATTGCTGGGAGAAGTGTGTAGAATTTTAAGGAGACTATATTGAAAAACGCCGAGAACTAATTGGACGGGTTACACAGATGGGGGCATCGCTGGGAGAAGTGTGTAGAGTTACAAGGAGACTATGTTGAAAAACACCGAGTAATATTTGGATGAGTTTCAGAGTTGAAAGCATCGCTGTGAGAAGTGTGTATAGTTACAAGGAGACTATATTGAAATGCGCCGAGTACTATTTGGACGGGTTTCAGAGATGGGAGCATAGCTGAGAGAAGTTTGTAGTGTTAAAGGGAGACTATGTTGAAAAACGCCAAGTGCTATTTGTACGGGTTACAGACATGGGAGAATCGCTAGGAGAAGTGTGTAGAGTTAAAGTGAGGCTATGTTGAAAAATGCCGAGTACTATTTGTACGGTTTACAGTGATGGGAGCATCCCTAGGAAAAGTGTGTATTTACAAGGAAGTCATGTTGGAAAATGCCGAGTACTATTTGTACGAGTTACAGTGATGGGAGCATCGCAAGGAGAAGTGTGTAGAGTTACAATGAGACTATGTTGAAAAACGGCGAGTACTACTTGGACGGGTAACAGAGACGGGTGCGTCGCTGGGAGAAGTGTATAGACTTACAAGGGGACAATGTTGAAGAACACCGAGTACTATTTGGACGGGTTGCAGAGATGAAAGCATCGCCGTGAGAAGTGTGTAGAGTTACAAGTAGACTGTTTTGAAAGAAGCCAAGTACTATTTTGACGGTTTGCATTGTTGGGAGCAATGCTGGGAGAGTGTGTAGAGTTACAGGGAGACTATGCAAAAAAAAAACGATTAGTGCTAGTTGTACGGGTTACAGTGATGGGAGCATCGCTGGTAGAAATGTGTAGAATTGTAAGGAGACTATGTTGAAAAACGCCGAGTACTGTTTGGACGGGTCACAGAGATTGGAGCATTGCTGGGAGAAGTGTGCAGAATTGTAAGGAGACTATGTTGAAAAACGCTGATAACTAATTGGACGGGTTACACAGATGAGGGCATCGCTGGGAGAAGTGTGTAGAATTACAAGGAAACTATGTTGAAAAACGCCGAGTAATATTTGGATGGGTTTCAGAGATGAAAGCATCGCTGCGAGAAGTGTCTATAGTTACAAGGAGACTATATTGAAAAACGCCGGGTACTACTTGAACGGGTTACAGAGATGAGAGCATAGCTGAGAGAAGTTTGTAGAGTTACAGAGCGACTATGTTGAAAACCGACGAGTGCTATTTGTACGGGTTACGGTGATGGGAGCATCGCTGGGAGAAATGTGTAGAGTTACAAGGAGGCTATGTTGAAAAACGCCGAGTACTATTTGGACGGGTCACAGAGATTGGAGCATTGCTGGGAGAAGTGTGTAGAATTTTAAGGAGACTATATTGAAAAACGCCGAGAACTAATTGGACGGGTTACACAGATGGGGGCATCGCTGGGAGAAGTGTGTAGAGTTACAAGGAGACTATGTTGAAAAACACCGAGTAATATTTGGATGAGTTTCAGAGTTGAAAGCATCGCTGTGAGAAGTGTGTATAGTTACAAGGAGACTATATTGAAATGCGCCGAGTACTATTTGGACGGGTTTCAGAGATGGGAGCATAGCTGAGAGAAGTTTGTAGTGTTAAAGGGAGACTATGTTGAAAAACGCCAAGTGCTATTTGTACGGGTTACAGACATGGGAGAATCGCTAGGAGAAGTGTGTAGAGTTAAAGTGAGGCTATGTTGAAAAATGCCGAGTACTATTTGTACGGTTTACAGTGATGGGAGCATCCCTAGGAAAAGTGTGTATTTACAAGGAAGTCATGTTGGAAAATGCCGAGTACTATTTGTACGAGTTACAGTGATGGGAGCATCGCAAGGAGAAGTGTGTAGAGTTACAATGAGACTATGTTGAAAAACGGCGAGTACTACTTGGACGGGTAACAGAGACGGGTGCGTCGCTGGGAGAAGTGTATAGACTTACAAGGGGACAATGTTGAAGAACACCGAGTACTATTTGGACGGGTTGCAGAGATGAAAGCATCGCCGTGAGAAGTGTGTAGAGTTACAAGTAGACTGTTTTGAAAGAAGCCAAGTACTATTTTGACGGTTTGCATTGTTGGGAGCAATGCTGGGAGAGTGTGTAGAGTTACAGGGAGACTATGCAAAAAAAAAACGATTAGTGCTAGTTGTACGGGTTACAGTGATGGGAGCATCGCTGGTAGAAATGTGTAGAATTGTAAGGAGACTATGTTGAAAAACGCCGAGTACTGTTTGGACGGGTCACAGAGATTGGAGCATTGCTGGGAGAAGTGTGCAGAATTGTAAGGAGACTATGTTGAAAAACGCTGATAACTAATTGGACGGGTTACACAGATGAGGGCATCGCTGGGAGAAGTGTGTAGAATTACAAGGAAACTATGTTGAAAAACGCCGAGTAATATTTGGATGGGTTTCAGAGATGAAAGCATCGCTGCGAGAAGTGTCTATAGTTACAAGGAGACTATATTGAAAAACGCCGGGTACTACTTGAACGGGTTACAGAGATGAGAGCATAGCTGAGAGAAGTTTGTAGAGTTACAGAGCGACTATGTTGAAAACCGACGAGTGCTATTTGTACGGGTTACGGTGATGGGAGCATCGCTGGGAGAAATGTGTAGAGTTACAAGGAGGCTATGTTGAAAAACGCCGAGTACTATTTGGACGGGTCACAGAGATTGGAGCATTGCTGGGAGAAGTGTGTAGAATTTTAAGGAGACTATATTGAAAAACGCCGAGAACTAATTGGACGGGTTACACAGATGGGGGCATCGCTGGGAGAAGTGCGTAGAGTTACAAGGAGACTATGTTGAAAAACACCGAGTAATATTTGGATGGTTTTCAGAGTTGAAAGCATCGCTGTGAGAAGTGTGCATAGTTACAAGGAGACTATAGTGAAAAGCGCCGAGTACTATTTGGACGGGTTACAGGGATGGGAGCATCGCTTGGAGAAGTTTGTAGTGTTACAAGGAGGCTATGTTGAAAAACGCCGAGTACTGTTTGGACGGGTCACAGAGATTGGAGCATTGCTGGGAGAAGTGTGCAGAATTGTAAGGAGACTATGTTGAAAAACGCCGATAACTAATTGGACGGGTTACACAGATGGGGGAATCGCTGGGCGAAATGTGTAGAGTTACAAGGAGACTATGTTGAAAAACGCCGAGTATTATCTGGATGGGTTTCAGAGATGAAAGCATCGCTGTGAGAAGTGTGTATAGTTACAAGGAGACTATTTTGAAAAAACGCCGAGTACTATTTGGACGGGTTATAGAGATGGGAGCGTAGCTGAGAGAAGTTTGTAGAGTTACAGGGAGACTATGTTAAAAAACGCCGAGTGCTATTTGTACGGATTACAGAGATGGGATCATCGCTAGGATAAGTGTCTATAGTTACAAGGAGGCTATGTTGATAAATGCCGAGTACTATTTGTACGGGTTACAGTGATGGGAGCATCGCTAGGAGAAGTGTGTAGTTACAAGAAGGCTATGTTGAAAAACGCCGAGAACTATTTGGACGGGTTACAGGGATGGGAGCATCTCTGGTAGAAGTTTGTAGACTTACAAGGAGACTATGTTGAAAAACGCCGAGTACTATTTGGACCGGTTACACAGATGAGGGCATCGCTGGGAGACGTGTGTAGAGTTACAAGGAGGCTATGTTGAAAAACGAGAAGTACTATTTGCACGGGTTACAGAGATGGGAGCATCGCTGGGAGAAGTTGTAGAGTTACAAGTAGGCCATTTTGAAAAATGCCAAGTACTATTTGGACGGGTTACGGAGATGGGAGCATCGCTTTGAGAAGTGTGTAGAGTTACAAGGAGGCTATTTCAAAAAAACGCCAGGTACTATTTGGACGGGTTACAGAGATGGGAGCATCGCTGTGATAACTGTGTAGAGTTACAAGAAGGCTATTTAAAAAAACGACAAGAACTATTTGGACGGGTTACAGAGATGGGAGCATCGCTTGGAGAAGTGTGTAGAGTTACAAGTTAATAAACGCCAAGTACTATTTGGACGGGTTACAGAGATGGGAGCATCGCTTTGAGAGGGTGTAGAGTTACAAGGAGGCTATTTTAAAAAACGACAAGAACTATTTGAACGGGTTACAGAGATGGGAGCATCGCTTGGAGAAGTGTGTAGAGTTACAAGTTAAAAAACGCCAATTACTATATGGACGGGTTACAGAGATGGGAGCATCATTTGGAGAAGTGTGTAGAGCTACAAGGAGGCTATTTTGAACCACGCCAAGTACTATTTGGACGGGTTACAGAGATGGGAGCATCGCTAGAATAAGTGTGTATACTTACAAGGAGGCTATGTTGAAAAACGCCGAGAACAATTTGGACGGGTTACAGGTATGGGAGCAACTCTGGGAGAAGTGTTTAGAGTTACAAGGAGACTATGTTGAAAAACGCCGAGTACTATTTGGACGGGTTACAAAGAAGGGAGCGTCACTGGGAGACGTGTGTAGAGTTACAAGGAGGCTATGTTTAAACACGCCAAGTACTATTTGTACGGGTTACAGAGATGGGAGCATCGCTGAGAGAAGTCTGTAGAGTTATATGGAGGCTATTTTGAGAAACACCCAGTAGTATTTGGACGGGTTACGGAGATGGGAGCATCGCTGGCAGAAGTGTGTAAAGTTACAAGGAGACTATGTTGAAAAACGCCAATTACTATTTGGCCGGGTAACAGTGATGGGAGCATCGGAAGGAGAAGTGTGTAGAGTTACAAGGAGGCTATGTTGATAAAAGCCGAGAACTATTTGGACGCGTTACAGGGATGGGAGCATCACTGGGAGAAGTGTGTAGAGTGACAAGGAGACTATGTTGAAAAACGCCTAGTACTATTTGGACGGGTTACACAGATGGGGGCATCGCTGGGAGACGTGTGTAGAGTTACAAGGAGACTATGTTGAAAAATGGCAAGTACTATTTGGACGGGTTACAAGGATCGGAGCATCGCTGGGAGAAGTGTGTGGAGTTACAAGGAGGCTATGTTGAAAAACACCAAGTACTGTTTGAACAGGTTACAGAGATGGGAGCATCGCTGGCAGAAGTGTGTAGAGTTACAAGGAAGGCTATGCTGAAAAACGCTGAGTACTATTTGGACGGATTACAGAGATGGGAGCATCGCTGAGAGAAGTGTGTAGAGTTAGAAGAAGGCTATGTCGAAAAGCGCCAAGTACTATTTGTACCAGTTACAGAGATGGAAGCATCGCTCGGAGAAGTATGTAGAGTTATCAGGAGGCTATGTTAAAAAACGTGGAGTACTATTTGGACGGGTTACAGAGATGGGAGCATCACTGGGTGAAGTGTGTAGAGTTACAAAGAGACTAAGATCGAAAAAGGCGAGTACTATTTCGACGGGTTATACAGATGGGGGCATCGCTGGGAAAAGTGGGTAAAGTTACAAGGAGACTATGTTGAAAAACGCCGAGTATTATTTGGACGGGTTACAAAGATGGGGTCATCGCTGGGAGACGTGTGTAGAGTTACAAGGAGGCTATGTTTAAAAACGCCAATTACTATTTTTACGGGTTACAGGGATGGGAGCATCGCTGAGAGAAGTGTGTAGCGTTATATGGAGGCTTTTTTGAAAAACGCCAAGTAGTATTTGGACGGGTTACGGAGATGGGAGCATCGCTTGCAGAAGTGTGTAAAGTTACAAGGAGACTATGTTGAAAAACGCCAATTACTATTTGGACGGGTTACAGAGATGGGAGCATCGCTTGGTGAAGTGTGTAGAGTTACAAGGAGGCTATGTCGAAAAGCGCCGAGTACTATTTGTACGAGTTACAGAGATGGAAGCATCACTAGGAGAAGTATGTAGAGTTATCAGGAGGCTATGTTGAAAAGCGTCGAGTACTATTTGGGCGGGTTACAGAGATGGGAGAATCTCTGGGTGAAGTGTGTAGAGTTACAAAGAGACTAAGATCGAAAAAGGCGAGCACTATTTGGACGGGTTACACAGATGGGGGCATCGCTGGGAAAAGTGGGTAAAGTTAAATGGAGACTATGTTGAAAAACGCCGAGTACTATTTGGATGGGTTAGAGAGATGAAAGCATCGCTGGTAGAAATGCTTAGAGTTAGAAGTAGACTATGTTGAAAAACGCCGAGTACTATTTGCACGGGTTACAGAGATGAAAGCATCGCTGAGACAAGTGTCTATAGTTACAAGGAGACTATATTGAAAAACGCCGAGTAATATTTGGATGGGTTACAGAGATGGGGGCATAGCTGAGAGAATTGTGTAGAGTTACAGGGAGACTAAGTTATAAAAACCGAGTACTTTTTGGACGGGTTACAGAAATGGGAGCATCGCTGGGTGAAGTGCATAGAGTTTCAAGGAGACTATGCTGAAAAACGGCGAGTACTACTTGGACGGGTTACAGAGACGGGAGCATCGCTGGGAGAAGTGTATGGACTTACAAGGGGACAATGTTGAAGAACACCGAGTACTATTTGGACGGGTTACAGAGATGAAAGCATCGCCGTGAGAAGTGTGTAGAGTTACAAGTAGACTGTTTTGAAAGAAGCCAAGTACTATTTTGACGGTTTGCATTGTTGGGAGCAATGCGGGGAGAGGTGTGTAGAGTTAGAGGGAGACTATGTTGAAAAACGATTAGTGCTCTTTGTAAGGGTTACAGTGATGGAAGCATCGCTGGTAGAAATGTGTAGAATTGTAAGGAGACTATGTTGAAAAACGCCGAGTGCTGTTTGGACGGGTCACAGAGATTGGAGCATTCTTGGGAGAAGTGTGCAGAATTGTAAAGAGACTATGTTGAAAAACGCCGATAACTAATTAGACGGGTTAAACAGATGGGGGAATCGCTGGGCGAAGTGTGTAGAGTTACAAGGAGACTATGTTGAAAAACGCCGAGTATTATCTGGATGGGTTTCAGAGATGAAAGCATCGCTGTGAGAAGTGTGTATAGTTACAAGGAGACTATTTTGAAAAACGCCGAGTACTATTTGGACGGGTTATAGAGATGGGAGAATAGCTGAGAGAAGTTTGTAGAGTTACAGGGAGACTATGTTAAAAAACGCCGAGTGCTATTTGTACGGATTACAGAGATGGGAGCATCGCTAGGATAAGTGTCTATAGTTACAAGGAGGCTATGTTGATAAATGCCGAGTACTATTTGTACGGGTTACAGTGATGGGAGCATCGCTAGGAGAAGTGTGTAGTTACAAGAAGGCTATGTTGAAAAACGCCGAGAACTATTTGGACGGGTTACAGGGATGGGAGCTTCTCTGGTAGAAGTGTGTAGACTTACAAGGAGACTATGTTGAAAAACGCCGAGTATTATTTGGACGGGTTACAGAGATGGGAGCATCGCTGTGAGAAGTTGTAGAGTTACAAGTAGGCCATTTTGAAAAAGGCCAAATACTATTTGGACGGGTTACGGAGATGGGAGCATCGCTTTGAGAAGTGTGTAGAGTTACAAGGGGGCTATTTAAAAAAAACGCCAAGTACTATTTGGACGGGTTACAGAGATAGGAGCATCGCTGTGATAACTGTGTAGAGTTACAAGCAGGCTATTTTAAAAAACGACAAGAACTATTTGGACGGGTTACAGAGATGGGAGCATTGCTTGGAGAAGTGTGTAGAGTTACAAGTTAAAAAAACGCCATGTACTATTTGGACGGGTTACAGAGATGGGAGCCTCGCTTTGAGAAGTGTCTAGAGTTACAAGGAGGCTATTTTAAAAAACGACAAGAACTATTTGGACGGGTAACAGAGATGGGAGCATCGCTTGGAAAAGTGTGTAGAGTTACAAGTTAAAAAACGCCAAGTACTATTTGGACGGGTTACAGAGATGGGAGCATCGGTAGAATAAGTGTGTAGACTTACAAGGAGGCTATGTTGAAAAACGCCAAGTAGTATTTGGACGGGTTACAGTGATGGGAGCATCGCTAGGAGCAGTGTGTAGTGTTACAAGGAGGCTATGTTGAAAAACGCCAAGAACAATTTGGACGGGTTACAGGGATGGGAGCAACTCTGGGAGAAGTGTTTAGAGTTACAAGGAGACTATGTTGAAAAACGCCGAGTACTACTTGTACGGGTTACAAAGAAGGGGGCATCGCTGGGAGACGTGTGTAGAGTTACAAGGAGGCTATGTTTAAACACGCCAAGTACTATTTGTACGAGTTACAGAGATGGGAGCATCGCTGAGAGAAGTGTGTAGAGTTATATGGAGGCTATTTTGAGAAACACCAAGTAGTATTTGGACGGTTTACGGAGATGGGAGCATCGCTGGCAGAAGTGTGTAAAGTTACAAGGAGACTATGTTGAAAAACGCCAATTACTATTTGGCCGGGTAACAGTGATGGGATCATCGCAAGGATAAGTGTGTAGAGTTACAAGGAGGCTATGTTGAAAAAAGCCGAGAACTATTTGGACGCCTTACAGGGATGGGAGCATCACTGGGAGAAGTGTGTAGAGTGACAAGGAGACTATGTTGAAAAACGCCTAGTACTATTTGGACGGGTTACACAGATGGGGGCATCGCTGGGAGACGTGTGTAGAGTTACAAGGAGACTATGTTGAAAAATGACAAGTACTATTTGGACGGGTTACAGGGATCGGAGTATCGCTGGGAGAAGTGTGTGGAGTTACAAGAAGGCTATGTTGAAAAACGCCAATTACTGTTTGAACAGGTTACAGAGATGGGGGCATCGCTGGCAGAAGTGTGTAGAGTTACAAGGAAGGCTATGCTGAAAAACGCTGAGTACTATTTGGACGGACTACAGAGATGGGAGCATCGCTGAGAGAAGTGTGTAGAGTTAGAAGAAGGCTATGTCGAAAAGCGCCAAGTACTATTTGTACGAGTTACAGAGATGGAAGCATCGCTGGGAGAAGTATGTAGAGTTATCAGGAGGCTATGTTGAAAAACGTCGAGTACTATTTGGACGGGTTACAAAGATGGGAGCATCACTGGGTGAAGTGTGTAGAGTTACAAAGAGACTAAGATCGAAAAAGGCGAGTACTATTTCGACGGGTTATACAGATGGGGGCATCGCTGGGAAAAGTGGGTAAAGTTACAAGGAGACTATGTTGAAAAACGCCGAGTATTATTTGGACGGGTTACAAAGATGGGGTCATCGCTGGGAGACGTGTGTAGAGTTACAAGGAGGCTATGTTTAAAAACGCCAAGTACTATTTGTACGGGTTACAGAGATGGGAGCATCGCTGAGAGAAGTGTGTAGCGTTATATGGAGGCTTTTTTGAAAAACGCCAAGTAGTATTTGGACGGGTTACGGAGATGCGAGCATCGCTTGCAGAAGTGTGCAAAGTTACAAGGAGACCATGTTGAAAAACGCCAATTACTATTTGGACGGGTTACAGAGATGGGAGCATCGCTTGGAGAAGTGTGTAGAGTTACAAGGCGGCTATGTCGAAAAGCGCCGAGTACATTTGTACGAGTTACAGAGATGGAAGCATCGCTGGGAGAAGTATGTAGAGTTATCAGGAGGCTATGTTGAAAAGCGTCGAGTACTATTTGGACGGGTTACAGAGATGGGAGCATCACTGGGTGAAGTGTGTAGAGTTACAAAGAGACTAAGATCGAAAAAGGCGAGTACTATTTGGACGGGTTACACAGATGGGGGCATCGCTGGGAAAAGTGGGTAAAGTTACAAGGAGACTATGTTGAAAAACGCCGAGTACTATTTGGGTGGGATTCAGAGATGAAAGCATCGCTGGTAGAAGTGCTTAGAGTTAGAAGTAGACTATGTTGAAAAACGCCGAGTACTATTTGCACGGGTTACAGAGATGAAAGCATCGCTGAGACAAGTATCTATAGTTACAAGGAGACTATATTGAAAAACGCCGAGTAATATTTGGATGGGTTACAGAGATGGGGGCATAGCTGAGAGAAGTGTGTAGAGTTACAGGGAGACTAAGTTAAAAAAAAAGTGAGTACTTTTTGGACGGGTTACAGAAATGGGAGCATCGCTGATCGAAGTGCATAGAGTTAAAAGAAGACTATGTTGAAAAACGGCGAGTACTACTTGGACGGCTTACAGAGACGGGAGCATCGCTGGGAGAAGTGTATAGACTTACAAGGGCACAATGTTGAAGAACACCGAGTACTACCTGGACGGGTTACAGAGATGAAAGCATCGCCGTGAGAGGTGTGTAGAGTTACAAGTAGACTGTTTTGAAAGAAGCCAAGTACTATTTTGACGGTTTGCATTGTTGGGAGCAATGCTGGGAGAGGTGTGTAGAGTTACAGGGAGACTATGTTTAAAAACGATTAGTGCTATTTGTACGGGTTACAATGATGAAAGCATCGCTGGTAGAAGTGCTTAGAGTTAGAAGTAGACTATGTTGAAAAACGCCGAGTACTATTTGCACGGGTTACAGAGATGAAAGCATCGCTGAGACAAGTGTCTATAGTTACAAGGAGACTATATTGAAATACGCCGAGTAATATTTGGATGGGTTACAGAGATGGGGGCATAGCTGAGAGAAGTGTGTAGAGTTAAAGGGAGACTAAGTTAAAAAAAAGCGAGTACTTTTTGGACGGCTTACAGAAATGGGAGCATCGCTGGTCGAAGTGCATAGAGTTAAAAGAAGACTATGTTGAAAAACGGCGAGTACTACTTGGACGGGTTACAGAGACGGGAGCATCGCTGGGAGAAGTGTATAGACTTACAAGGGCACAATGTTGAAGAATACCGAGTACTACCTGGACGGGTTACAGAGATGAAAGCATCGCCGTGAGAAGTGTGTAGAGTTACAAGTAGACTGTTTTGAAAGAAGCCAAGTACTATTTTGACGGTTTGCATTGTTGGGAGCAATGCTGGGAGAGGTGTGTAGAGTTACAGGGAGACTATGTTTAAAAACGATTAGTGCTATTTGTACGGGTTACAGTGATGGGAGCATCGCTGGTAGAAATGTGTAGAATTGTAAGGAGACTATGTTGAAAAACGCCGAGTACTGTTTGGACGGGTCACAGAGATTGGAGCATTGCTGGGAGAAGTGTGCAGAATTGTAAGGAGACTATGTTGAAAAACGCCGATAACTAATTGGGCGGGTTATAGAGATGGGAGCATAGCTGAGAGAAGTTTGTAGAGTTACAGGGAGACTATGTTAAAAAACGCCGAGTGCTATTTGTACGGATTACAGAGATGGGAGCATCGCTAGGATAAGTGTCAGTAGTAAGGGCCCTCGGCGGCCAGAACCGGAAGTCGGGGTCGGCCAATTTGACCTCTAGACTAGGTACCTCGGCGGCCAACGCCATGACTAGGTACCTCGGCGGCCAACGCTAAAGCGTGGTGCTTTGAAACCCCGATACAGTTCCGATTCTCCTCGCCGAAGGGTTACCAACTTTATTGAAAAAAATTAGTTACAAAATGGACAATTTTGAACAAGAGGAGGTGGCCCATCTATGTGTGTGCGGTGCTCCGGACGATTCCAATGTTTGTCGCAGGTAAGGAACGGTCGGAATGCTTCCTGGCACATTGAATCCATGCACGCCCATACAATATTAACGTCCCGGGGCGGGTACATTTTTAAAAAAGCTGGATCAAGCATAGCAATGACACGGCGTTCTTCAGGAGTAAGGTTGCTGAGGTGTCCGTAGCTTTGTAGATACTTGACCAATTCAGACATGACTGAAAAAAAAGAATGGGAGAGGTTAGAGGAAAAAAACGAGAGGGAGAGAAAAAAAGGACAGGGTACCTACCTACTTACCTTGATCTAGACGGGCCGAGAGCTAGAAGACGAGTGACGAAAATAGGGGAGGGACGCGGGATATAAAAGGGCGGAAAAAACAAAAAAAGACAGTTAAAAATGAGGGTGACGCTGCTGCTGGTGGTAACAGGAGTTATAGTGGGAGCCGAAGAAGTTTGCGTGAGCTTTGGAAGGTGCGGGTTTAATGTGGACGATGCAACAGGAATGTTGAAGAACGCGACGATGTGTAAAAAGGACTACGAGCTACTTGCAAATTGTACATGTGTATACAATAAAGGAATAGGATGCAGATATAATACTAGCATAATGAATATGGAAGGACTGCAAAACGTGTATCATTGTTTGAAGCCAATAACAAAATGTGGAGGAGGAGAAAGATGCGGGGACGTATACTATGGGAACGTGGAAATGGGACACGTAGAATGCGCGGAAGGATATGCGGTTAATGAGGAATGTGAATGTGAAAAAGTGGGAAAAAAGGGCGAGAAATGTAAATTTTATGGGACACCTATAAAAATGTATACGGGAAATAATGTAAGCATAAATGTGGAGATGTTAGATTGTAGAACGGTTGTGGGTGCGTTGAATTTAACGGGAGGGATGGAGATAGGTTGGAAGTTAACGTCCGAAGAGAGTGAGCTAATACTGGCATACAGCATAATAAATGAAATGAACACATACATGACAGAAAATCTAATGTACCTGACAGGAGGATGCGGAAGTGGGGAATGGAAATTTGATATTGGAGGCGGTAGAAAAGTGGTAGGAAGGGTTAAACGAGGGTCACGATGGAGTGCGGAGGGGAGTTTGAGGGTAAATTCGGAATGTGATGGTGGACCAACTAACGGAGAAGCAAGAAAGGTGTCGGTGAGTACTATTAGGAAAGCAGCAACAGAGAGGTGTAAGAAGGAAATAAACGCTGTAAAAGGAAAAATGAGGAAGGACTGCGACACAAAAGTTAAAACATGTACTAGGGAAATGGAAGCAGCTATAAAAGATAAAGACGAATGCGAAAAAGGAATGCGGGAAATGGAGGAAAACATGGAAAAAATAAAACGGGAATTGGAAGAAAAGAAGGAAAATACAAGCAAACAACACGAGCTTGTAACAAAAATAAAGGAGAATGTAGAAAAGATGTTTGAGGACACGCAAGGATTAAAGGAACTTATAGCTAAACTTGGAAAGGGATGTACAGGAAAGGAAGAGGAGGAGGAAGAAATTGAGGTTGAAAACTATTTAGCGTCGTATGATGAAAACCCTACAGTGCAAGAGGAAAAGGATGAGGAAGAAGATGACTTTGAATACACAATAAGTTAAGGTAAGAAACATATTTATTATCTATTTTTGTAAAATACAATACAACGTTAAATATGATAAACATTGATGTAAGATACCTATCAACCATTTAAGGGGCAGACACATAAAGCTCATCCAGCCCACTAGCCAATCAAGGGGACCACCCACCAGCTGCCTTTACCACACAGATATACATATGATTTAACTGTCTTTACCGCATATAACACAGGATGATTATAACACTATATGACTTATTGAATACGATTTTAACCATTTAAGGGGCAGACACATAAAGCTCATCCAGCCCACTACCCAATCAAGGGGACCACCCACCAGCTGCCTTTACCACACATAACACTATATGATTTAACTGTTTCTACAACATATAACACAATATGATTTAACTGGTTTAATCAGGAGAATCACTGAACAGGAGAATTATTGTCGACCCTGATGACAAATTTATCGGGCCGACTTAGGTGGTTTACAGAAACGCGGCGAGAGTAAGGGGGAGAAGAAGTGCCGGATTCCTGACATGGGGAAGAAGGGTGCTGATGTTGTACGGATTTTAAAATCTCTTCCTTAGAAGGAAGATTTTTATGGATGGCTGAAATATCCGCACAACCAAAAGCTTTTAATTTAGTTTTTCGCTCTAAGGCGCCTAAAAGATGAAGAAGCTCGCAATGCCTGCGCGTTGCCGTCACAAAAGCTTCTTCCAATCGATTGATATAAGCTTGTAAACCACCTATTACCTCCTGTTGTTGACGAACCAAGTTTGACTGGTGTTCAATTGTTTCCTGCTGGCTGCGAATGTACTGGTTGCGCTGCTGTAGAATCTCTTCCTGCAGCATTTCCTGCGCTGTTTGTTGTTGCTGCTCCTGTAGAAGCTGAAGCGCCAGGTTCAATGTCTGCTGTTCGCCGGCGTTTGGGTGTTGGGGAAGGGAAAACATCTGGAAAAACCCGCATAGAATTAAAAGCCAGGACCGATAGAGGAGGAGGATGTGTTAAAGAAGTTTGGTGTCGAAGAAAGTGAAGGCGAAAGCGATTTTTATTAAAAATTCCCACAATTCCATACCTATGAAGAGGAATAGAAAGCATAGGAAACACAATGTTAGCAATATCTAACCAACAGAGGTTAAGAGTAAGCCCGGGGTGAGGATGAGGTTCTTGGTAGCTAAATATTGAAGTGTGTAAAAGAAATGCAGTGTTTTCATGCTGAACACTCCATTGAGTAAAGTGACAATTAGTTAATTGAAAAGAAATATTACATTTAAAATTAATATTGCGATGGTTAAACTCCGCGAAACTAAGATGCATAAAATCAGCAGATAAAAAGTTGCGGACAAACGTTTTGGAAGCTAGATCGGTGTTGCTACAGAAAGTTATAAAAATTGTGGGAATGTCAAAGCAATCATTAGCGGTTGTATGAGCTAGCTGAAAGCAAAACAAACCGGCAAGAAGGTGGCAAACATTATCTTCGGCTAAAAAGGATAGGATAGTACACAAAACACTCCAGTAGGTAGGAAAAGAGCAGGGTGTATAAGAAGACAGAAGCGTATAATTAGGGAAAAAGCTAGAGATGAAGTTATATCGGAACGTTAAGGAGGAACGATCAAGAAGCATGATCTGAAAAAGAAACAAAAATCTTACAATAGTCTTTGAAGAGTAGAGGGATTACATCGGCAAACAATAAATTTTAAATGTAAGTAAGGATTGGGAATGTTATATAAGTGACATGCCCGAATGGCATGACACTGCAGACATTTTGGAGAAAATAAGTTGTTTGTTTTAATATAGGGATCAAAAATAGAGAGACGATAACGGCATAATGGAAAGCGACAAGGACATCGAGTGTAAAATTTGGAAGCAGGGAAACGTTTAAAGGGAAGCATTTTTAAATTTTTCGGATTATAACTTTAGAGTGACAACGGCAACATATATATTCAAGGAGGGGAATGGAAATATCGTGCCTGCAACACTGACGGAGAGCCTGGCACTGCAGGCATTTAGGGTTATATGTGTTGTTAACTCGAACGTAGGGAGGACCACGGCAGGGGCAAAGCATTATAAAAGTATCCCTCTACTTTACAATTATTGTAAGATTTAAAAAAAATTGTTAGAAAAGATGAACTACTTTGAAGGTGAGGGAACAAAGGGAAAAACACAATGAGGAGGAACAGTTTCGTGGGGAAAAAACCCACCGCAATTTTGATCATAATATTCGGGAACATTAAAATACCGAACCATTGGAACAGTGGTTAGTGAGAAAGAGTCACATGAAGGGAGCTGGTTAAGGGCATGCGAATACCACAGAGGTCGACATAATGTAAAATGCGTCCAAAAGCAATTAATTTCAAACACGCGTCCAGTAGGATCAAGCGTGGATTTACATCTATAAAACCCACAGGGCAGTTTGTAAGTGAACTGAACCAGTTGAAAAGCGCATGCATGAGAGCTTAGTGGACATAGCATACGATCGTGGATACCAAATATTCTAACACATTGAACTTGACGCTCTTCTAAAGCTACGTTGAAATCTAAAGCAATGAACTTTAAATCTGGACGGTCAAAAGAAAACTCATTACTGCATTTTGGACACGTTAGAGACCAGGGAGGAAGGCGAACTTTGGGAGGAATAATAGGAAGATAAGCTTTAAAAGCGTTTCCAGCACATACAAGAGCACTACAAGAGGGGCAGGTAACAGCAATACACGGTTCACACCTGTTTGGAACAAAGGTAAAGGAATGGCGAGCTGGACAAGGAGGACATTTGAAAGACATCTGAAAAATATAAAATAAATGTGTAGAAAAACGAAGAAACACTAAGCAATAGAAAAAAGAAAAAACTTGTAGGATACTTACGTTTTGGGAGATTTTCGCCAACACACAGCAGACAACACACAACAGGCAACACACAGCAGACAACAGCAGGCAACACACAGCAGGCAACACACAGCAGCAACAGCAGGCAACACACAGCAGACAACAGCAATAGACTGAAAATAACACATGAAATAAGAACAAAATAATGCTAAAAGTTAAAGAATAGAAACGCTTGGAGTAGAAGTATACACTTACATGAATTTGAACGTTGAAGAGTAGCACAAGTTGAGCGTTGCAGAGCGGCACAAGTTGTACGTTGCAAAGCGGAACAAGTTGAACGTTGCAGAGCGGCAGAGAGTAGGAACACTCTTAGTGGTACTGTACGCTTTAAAGAAAAACAATGGGTTTATATACGCTGGTTCAAGGCTGGTTTGATTATGCATAGTTAACATAAAACGCAGTACGTGCGAGAACAACAAAGATAAATGACTGGTTCAATGAAACAAAATATGTTGTTTCCACTATGATGATGATAAATGGCTGTTGTTAACGAGGATGAATTCCAGTTTGCGCTACGAAAAGGGTAATTTAGCTTACCCACGCTAACAAGGCTAAATTACTGTTTGCGTGAGTAAAAGGTCAAGGAAGCTGACCCGCAATTATCGCTTGCGTGAGGAACCAAGCCCACTTAAATATAGCAAAGTCGTGACAATGCAGAAAAGTGAAAGTATCAATATGCGGTGGGTATAGGAAACGTATAAAGACAAGTGCAAAAACACGCTGTGATTCAGAGGTGCGCGGATAATGGAACATGAAGAGGAAGACCTGTCGCCGTACTTTGCGGACGAATACGATATTCCCGTTCCCGAAGATGTGCAAAAGAAAGAAGCGGTAAGTAGGAAGGAAGATGAGGAGGTGGAGATACCATTTAAAATAGTTGAACATAGGGAAAGAAGAATGAAAAAGCTTTATTCTGGTTATTCCGAAACGGACATAACTGTTGGTTCCATGCCCGAAAATACAAATTCGCATGGGTGGGTGCACAATATGTTTACACAGTTTTTAAAGTTTGCAAACAATAACCTTTTACACAATTCACCCGGTTGGTTAGGTATAACAATATCAGATAAAAAACACCCTACTAAACCGTTTAATGTAAGTGTGCGAAAGAACGATCAGCTAAATGCTGAGATCATAATGCAAAGCATAGAACGGGTAATGCAAAGCAACCAGGAATTTCTAATAAATTCACCAATTAAAATCACATGCGTTTGGACACAGGATATGGTTGGGTTGTGCTACAAAAAGTGTGAGGTATGCAAAAGAAATAAGGGAATAATAGAAATAATAAATACGGATAAAATGTGTTTACCAAGAGCTATTGCGGTATGTCAGGCTAAAGTTGAAGGAGATAAACAATACAAATCTATTCGCCGAAGCGAGTATTTGCAAAAGGAAAAGGCAGCTTTATTGTGCGAAGGTTTTAACAAAGATAACGGGGTTTTTACTATTAAAGACGTACAGACATTTGAAGCTATGCTTCCTGGATATTGTTTTACGGTGTTTGGAGATCATACAGGAAAGAATGTTTTATACAAATCGAAAGTAGAAAGCGATAAATACATAGATTTGTTGTTTCATGAAGGGCATTTTAATTGCATTGTAGATATACATCGCAGTTTTAAATGTAAAGCCTATTGTAGAAAATGCAATAAACCGTTAAAAACAAGAATGGAGAAACATCGTTGTGAAAGCAGATGTACAAAATGTCACCAAGAAGTGCATAGTAATTTTGACTCGTACGTGCAATGTGGGCAGTGCTATAGAGACTTTAACGGGCAACGGTGCTATGAATTACATTTAAAAAAAGGAACTTTCTATAGCGCAAAAAAGTCTGTGTGCGAAATGGAAAAAATATGTCGCTCTTGCAATAAGCTTTACAGTATGAAAAATAGAAAAGTTCCTCACCAGTGCGGAGAAAAATATTGTATTAATTGTAAGAAACATGTAGACGGAGACCACATGTGCTTTATTCAACCTTATAAGAGTTCGTGCATGCGAAATAAATTTATCTTTATGTTTATAGACTTTGAATGCACTCAAAACACTAAATACAAGTCTGAACCTGATACATATGAACATGTCCCAAACCTATGTGTTTTATATCAGAGTTGTTCTTTGTGTATAAATTCAAGTGCAAAAGCTGGTTACTGTTCTCAGTGCGGAATTAAAGAGTGGGTATATGAGGACGATCCTGTAAAGTCACTGATGGATCACATAACCCAACCAAAATTTAAATCTTGGGATGTACTAGTTATTGCACATAACCTAAGAGGTTATGACGGGCAGTTTGTGTTACGGTACATGGTAGAAACTTTAAAATGGAATCCTGAACTTATTATAAATGGAACCCAAATATATAGGATAAAACACTCAAGTGTCACGTTTCTGGATTCCTTAAACTTTATCCCAATGCCACTATCTCGCTTTTCAAAGACGTTTCAATTAAAAGAAAGCAAGGGTTATTTTCCATATTTGTTTAATACAGTTGAAAATAAGGCATACGTGGGTCCTCTTCCTGATCAAAGGTATTATTGTCCAGAAAAGATGTCTGTAGACGAAAGAAAGGACTTTGAAAAATGGTACCTTGAAAAGATTAGGACAAATTACAAGTTTAACATGAAAGATGAAATGATAAACTATTGCAAACTGGATGTATATATATTAAGCGAAGGAGTTGCTAGATTTAGGAAACAGTTTTTAGAGGAAAATGGTATAGATCCGTTTCGCGAATGCGTTACTATTGCGCATGCGTGCATGAATGTATTTAGAAAGAGATTTATGTGCGAAAATAAAATTGCGTTAATTCCCAGCGGAGGATACCGATTAGCAGACATACACTCGCGAATTGCATGCATTTGGTTATCTTGGCTGGAGCTTAAAGAAAATATTATTATACAGTATGCGTACAGAGGACGAGAGATTAAAATACTGGGATACAAAGTGGACGGATATAGAGATGATAAAACGGTATATTTATTTCACGGATGTTTTTATCACGGTTGCGAAAAATGTTTTAAAGACCGGCACTCTGTAATTAGCAGCACAGGTGGTGAAACAATGGGAGGAAGACATGAAAACACTCAAAGAATAACTAAACTAATACAAAGTGGGGGATACACAGTTATAGAACTGTGGGAGTGTGAGTTTAATGCCATGGTACAGTCTAATGAGGAATTGAGCTTATATGTAAAATCACAATCTAAAACATTTGCTGAACCGTTAAACCCTAGAGAAGCCTTTTTTGGTGGACGCACAAACTGCGTCAAAATTTATAAAGAGGTGGAGGACAACGAAAAAAGGCTTCTCTAGGGTTTAACGGTTCAGCAAATGTTTTAGATTGTGATTTTACATATAAGCTCAATTCCTCATTAGACTGTACCATGGCATTAAACTCACACTCCCACAGTTCTATAACTGTGTATCCCCCACTTTGTATTAGTTTAGTTATTCTTTGAGTGTTTTCATGTCTTCCTCCCATTGTTTCACCACCTGTGCTGCTAATTACAGAGTGCCGGTCTTTAAAACATTTTTCGCAACCGTGATAAAAACATCCGTGAAATAAATATACCGTTTTATCATCTCTATATCCGTCCACTTTGTATCCCAGTATTTTAATCTCTCGTCCTCTGTACGCATACTGTATAATAATATTTTCTTTAAGCTCCAGCCAAGATAACCAAATGCATGCAATTCGCGAGTGTATGTCTGCTAATCGGTATCCTCCGCTGGGAATTAACGCAATTTTATTTTCGCACATAAATCTCTTTCTAAATACATTCATGCACGCATGCGCAATAGTAACGCATTCGCGAAACGGATCTATACCATTTTCCTCTAAAAACTGTTTCCTAAATCTAGCAACTCCTTCGCTTAATATATATACATCCAGTTTGCAATAGTTTATCATTTCATCTTTCATGTTAAACTTGTAATTTGTCCTAATCTTTTCAAGGTACCATTTTTCAAAGTCCTTTCTTTCGTCTACAGACATCTTTTCTGGACAATAATACCTTTGATCAGGAAGAGGACCCACGTATGCCTTATTTTCAACTGTATTAAACAAATATGGAAAATAACCCTTGCTTTCTTTTAATTGAAACGTCTTTGAAAAGCGAGATAGTGGCATTGGGATAAAGTTTAAGGAATCCAGAAACGTGACACTTGAGTGTTTTATCCTATATATTTGGGTTCCATTTATAATAAGTTCAGGATTCCATTTTAAAGTTTCTACCATGTACCGTAACACAAACTGCCCGTCATAACCTCTTAGGTTATGTGCAATAACTAGTACATCCCAAGATTTAAATTTTGGTTGGGTTATGTGATCCATCAGTGACTTTACAGGATCGTCCTCATATACCCACTCTTTAATTCCGCACTGAGAACAGTAACCAGCTTTTGCACTTGAATTTATACACAAAGAACAACTCTGATATAAAACACATAGGTTTGGGACATGTTCATATGTATCAGGTTCAGACTTGTATTTAGTGTTTTGAGTGCATTCAAAGTCTATAAACATAAAGATAAATTTATTTCGCATGCACGAACTCTTATAAGGTTGAATAAAGCACATGTGGTCTCCGTCTACATGTTTCTTACAATTAATACAATATTTTTCTCCGCACTGGTGAGGAACTTTTCTATTTTTCATACTGTAAAGCTTATTGCAAGAGCGACATATTTTTTCCATTTCGCACACAGACTTTTTTGCGCTATAGAAAGTTCCTTTTTTTAAATGTAATTCATAGCACCGTTGCCCGTTAAAGTCTCTATAGCACTGCCCACATTGCACGTACGAGTCAAAATTACTATGCACTTCTTGGTGACATTTTGTACATCTGCTTTCACAACGATGTTTCTCCATTCTTGTTTTTAACGGTTTATTGCATTTTCTACAATAGGCTTTACATTTAAAACTGCGATGTATATCTACAATGCAATTAAAATGCCCTTCATGAAACAACAAATCTATGTATTTATCGCTTTCTACTTTCGATTTGTATAAAACATTCTTTCCTGTATGATCTCCAAACACCGTAAAACAATATCCAGGAAGCATAGCTTCAAATGTCTGTACGTCTTTAATAGTAAAAACCCCGTTATCTTTGTTAAAACCTTCGCACAATAAAGCTGCCTTTTCCTTTTGCAAATACTCGCTTCGGCGAATAGATTTGTATTGTTTATCTCCTTCAACTTTAGCCTGACATACCGCAATAGCTCTTGGTAAACACATTTTATCCGTATTTATTATTTCTATTATTCCCTTATTTCTTTTGCATACCTCACACTTTTTGTAGCACAACCCAACCATATCCTGTGTCCAAACGCATGTGATTTTAATTGGTGAATTTATTAGAAATTCCTGGTTGCTTTGCATTACCCGTTCTATGCTTTGCATTATGATCTCAGCATTTAGCTGATCGTTCTTTCGCACACTTACATTAAACGGTTTAGTAGGGTGTTTTTTATCTGATATTGTTATACCTAACCAACCGGGTGAATTGTGTAAAAGGTTATTGTTTGCAAACTTTAAAAACTGTGTAAACATATTGTGCACCCACCCATGCGGATTTGTATTTTCGGGCATGGAACCAACAGTTATGTCCGTTTCGGAATAACCAGAATAAAGCTTTTTCATTCTTCTTTCCCTATGTTCAACTATTTTAAATGGTATCTCCACCTCCTCATCTTCCTTCCTACTTACCGCTTCTTTCTTTTGCACATCTTCGGGAACGGGAATATCGTATTCGTCCGCAAAGTACGGCGACAGGTCTTCCTCTTCATGTTCCATTATCCGCGCACCTCTGAATCACAGCGTGTTTTTGCACTTGTCTTTATACGTTTCCTATACCCACCGCATATTGATACTTTCACTTTTCTGCATTGTCACGACTTTGCTATATTTAAGTGGGCTTGGTTCCTCACGCAAGCGATAATTGCGGGTCAGCTTCCTTGACCTTTTACTCACGCAAACAGTAATTTAGCCTTGTTAGCGTGGGTAAGCTAAATTACCCTTTTCGTAGCGCAAACTGGAATTCATCCTCGTTAACAACAGCCATTTATCATCATCATAGTGGAAACAACATATTTTGTTTCATTGAACCAGTCATTTATCTTTGTTGTTCTCGCACGTACTGCGTTTTATGTTAACTATGCATAATCAAACCAGCCTTGAACCAGCGTATATAAACCCATTGTTTTTCTTTAAAGCGTACAGTACCACTAAGAGTGTTCCTACTCTCTGCCGCTCTGCAACGTTCAACTTGTTCCGCTTTGCAACGTACAACTTGTGCCGCTCTGCAACGCTCAACTTGTGCTACTCTTCAACGTTCAAATTCATGTAAGTGTATACTTCTACTCCAAGCGTTTCTATTCTTTAACTTTTAGCATTATTTTGTTCTTATTTCATGTGTTATTTTCAGTCTATTGCTGTTGTCTGCTGTGTGTTGCCTGCTGTTGCTGCTGTGTGTTGCCTGCTGTGTGTTGCCTGCTGTTGTCTGCTGTGTGTTGCCTGTTGTGTGTTGTCTGCTGTGTGTTGGCGAAAATCTCCCAAAACGTAAGTATCCTACAAGTTTTTTCTTTTTTCTATTGCTTAGTGTTTCTTCGTTTTTCTACACATTTATTTTATATTTTTCAGATGTCTTTCAAATGTCCTCCTTGTCCAGCTCGCCATTCCTTTACCTTTGTTCCAAACAGGTGTGAACCGTGTATTGCTGTTACCTGCCCCTCTTGTAGTGCTCTTGTATGTGCTGGAAACGCTTTTAAAGCTTATCTTCCTATTATTCCTCCCAAAGTTCGCCTTCCTCCCTGGTCTCTAACGTGTCCAAAATGCAGTAATGAGTTTTCTTTTGACCGTCCAGATTTAAAGTTCATTGCTTTAGATTTCAACGTAGCTTTAGAAGAGCGTCAAGTTCAATGTGTTAGAATATTTGGTATCCACGATCGTATGCTATGTCCACTAAGCTCTCATGCATGCGCTTTTCAACTGGTTCAGTTCACTTACAAACTGCCCTGTGGGTTTTATAGATGTAAATCCACGCTTGATCCTACTGGACGCGTGTTTGAAATTAATTGCTTTTGGACGCATTTTACATTATGTCGACCTCTGTGGTATTCGCATGCCCTTAACCAGCTCCCTTCATGTGACTCTTTCTCACTAACCACTGTTCCAATGGTTCGGTATTTTAATGTTCCCGAATATTATGATCAAAATTGCGGTGGGTTTTTTCCCCACGAAACTGTTCCTCCTCATTGTGTTTTTCCCTTTGTTCCCTCACCTTCAAAGTAGTTCATCTTTTCTAACAATTTTTTTTAAATCTTACAATAATTGTAAAGTAGAGGGATACTTTTATAATGCTTTGCCCCTGCCGTGGTCCTCCCTACGTTCGAGTTAACAACACATATAACCCTAAATGCCTGCAGTGCCAGGCTCTCCGTCAGTGTTGCAGGCACGATATTTCCATTCCCCTCCTTGAATATATATGTTGCCGTTGTCACTCTAAAGTTATAATCCGAAAAATTTAAAAATGCTTCCCTTTAAACGTTTCCCTGCTTCCAAATTTTACACTCGATGTCCTTGTCGCTTTCCATTATGCCGTTATCGTCTCTCTATTTTTGATCCCTATATTAAAACAAACAACTTATTTTCTCCAAAATGTCTGCAGTGTCATGCCATTCGGGCATGTCACTTATATAACATTCCCAATCCTTACTTACATTTAAAATTTATTGTTTGCCGATGTAATCCCTCTACTCTTCAAAGACTATTGTAAGATTTTTGTTTCTTTTTCAGATCATGCTTCTTGATCGTTCCTCCTTAACGTTCCGATATAACTTCATCTCTAGCTTTTTCCCTAATTATACGCTTCTGTCTTCTTATACACCCTGCTCTTTTCCTACCTACTGGAGTGTTTTGTGTACTATCCTATCCTTTTTAGCCGAAGATAATGTTTGCCACCTTCTTGCCGGTTTGTTTTGCTTTCAGCTAGCTCATACAACCGCTAATGATTGCTTTGACATTCCCACAATTTTTATAACTTTCTGTAGCAACACCGATCTAGCTTCCAAAACGTTTGTCCGCAACTTTTTATCTGCTGATTTTATGCATCTTAGTTTCGCGGAGTTTAACCATCGCAATATTAATTTTAAATGTAATATTTCTTTTCAATTAACTAATTGTCACTTTACTCAATGGAGTGTTCAGCATGAAAACACTGCATTTCTTTTACACACTTCAATATTTAGCTACCAAGAACCTCATCCTCACCCCGGGCTTACTCTTAACCTCTGTTGGTTAGATATTGCTAACATTGTGTTTCCTATGCTTTCTATTCCTCTTCATAGGTATGGAATTGTGGGAATTTTTAATAAAAATCGCTTTCGCCTTCACTTTCTTCGACACCAAACTTCTTTAACACATCCTCCTCCTCTATCGGTCCTGGCTTTTAATTCTATGCGGGTTTTTCCAGATGTTTTCCCTTCCCCAACACCCAAACGCCGGCGAACAGCAGACATTGAACCTGGCGCTTCAGCTTCTACAGGAGCAGCAACAACAAACAGCGCAGGAAATGCTGCAGGAAGAGATTCTACAGCAGCGCAACCAGTACATTCGCAGCCAGCAGGAAACAATTGAACACCAGTCAAACTTGGTTCGTCAACAACAGGAGGTAATAGGTGGTTTACAAGCTTATATCAATCGATTGGAAGAAGCTTTTGTGACGGCAACGCGCAGGCATTGCGAGCTTCTTCATCTTTTAGGCGCCTTAGAGCGAAAAACTAAATTAAAAGCTTTTGGTTGTGCGGATATTTCAGCCATCCATAAAAATCTTCCTTCTAAGGAAGAGATTTTAAAATCCGTACAACATCAGCACCCTTCTTCCCCATGTCAGGAATCCGGCACTTCTTCTCCCCCTTACTCTCGCCGCGTTTCTGTAAACCACCTAAGTCGGCCCGATAAATTTGTCATCAGGGTCGACAATAATTCTCCTGTTCAGTGATTCTCCTGATTAAACCAGTTAAATCATATTGTGTTATATGTTGTAGAAACAGTTAAATCATATAGTGTTATGTGTGGTAAAGGCAGCTGGTGGGTGGTCCCCTTGATTGGGTAGTGGGCTGGATGAGCTTTATGTGTCTGCCCCTTAAATGGTTAAAATCGTATTCAATAAGTCATATAGTGTTATAATCATCCTGTGTTATATGCGGTAAAGACAGTTAAATCATATGTATATCTGTGTGGTAAAGGCAGCTGGTGGGTGGTCCCCTTGATTGGCTAGTGGGCTGGATGAGCTTTATGTGTCTGCCCCTTAAATGGTTGATAGGTATCTTACATCAATGTTTATCATATTTAACGTTGTATTGTATTTTACAAAAATAGATAATAAATATGTTTCTTACCTTAACTTATTGTGTATTCAAAGTCATCTTCTTCCTCATCCTTTTCCTCTTGCACTGTAGGGTTTTCATCATACGACGCTAAATAGTTTTCAACCTCAATTTCTTCCTCCTCCTCTTCCTTTCCTGTACATCCCTTTCCAAGTTTAGCTATAAGTTCCTTTAATCCTTGCGTGTCCTCAAACATCTTTTCTACATTCTCCTTTATTTTTGTTACAAGCTCGTGTTGTTTGCTTGTATTTTCCTTCTTTTCTTCCAATTCCCGTTTTATTTTTTCCATGTTTTCCTCCATTTCCCGCATTCCTTTTTCGCATTCGTCTTTATCTTTTATAGCTGCTTCCATTTCCCTAGTACATGTTTTAACTTTTGTGTCGCAGTCCTTCCTCATTTTTCCTTTTACAGCGTTTATTTCCTTCTTACACCTCTCTGTTGCTGCTTTCCTAATAGTACTCACCGACACCTTTCTTGCTTCTCCGTTAGTTGGTCCACCATCACATTCCGAATTTACCCTCAAACTCCCCTCCGCACTCCATCGTGACCCTCGTTTAACCCTTCCTACCACTTTTCTACCGCCTCCAATATCAAATTTCCATTCCCCACTTCCGCATCCTCCTGTCAGGTACATTAGATTTTCTGTCATGTATGTGTTCATTTCATTTATTATGCTGTATGCCAGTATTAGCTCACTCTCTTCGGACGTTAACTTCCAACCTATCTCCATCCCTCCCGTTAAATTCAACGCACCCACAACCGTTCTACAATCTAACATCTCCACATTTATGCTTACATTATTTCCCGTATACATTTTTATAGGTGTCCCATAAAATTTACATTTCTCGCCCTTTTTTCCCACTTTTTCACATTCACATTCCTCATTAACCGCATATCCTTCCGCGCATTCTACGTGTCCCATTTCCACGTTCCCATAGTATACGTCCCCGCATCTTTCTCCTCCTCCACATTTTGTTATTGGCTTCAAACAATGATACACGTTTTGCAGTCCTTCCATATTCATTATGCTAGTATTATATCTGCATCCTATTCCTTTATTGTATACACATGTACAATTTGCAAGTAGCTCGTAGTCCTTTTTACACATCGTCGCGTTCTTCAACATTCCTGTTGCATCGTCCACATTAAACCCGCACCTTCCAAAGCTCACGCAAACTTCTTCGGCTCCCACTATAACTCCTGTTACCACCAGCAGCAGCGTCACCCTCATTTTTAACTGTCTTTTTTTGTTTTTTCCGCCCTTTTATATCCCGCGTCCCTCCCCTATTTTCGTCACTCGTCTTCTAGCTCTCGGCCCGTCTAGATCAAGGTAAGTAGGTAGGTACCCTGTCCTTTTTTTCTCTCCCTCTCGTTTTTTTCCTCTAACCTCTCCCATTCTTTTTTTTCAGTCATGTCTGAATTGGTCAAGTATCTACAAAGCTACGGACACCTCAGCAACCTTACTCCTGAAGAACGCCGTGTCATTGCTATGCTTGATCCAGCTTTTTTAAAAATGTACCCGCCCCGGGACGTTAATATTGTATGGGCGTGCATGGATTCAATGTGCCAGGAAGCATTCCGACCGTTCCTTACCTGCGACAAACATTGGAATCGTCCGGAGCACCGCACACACATAGATGGGCCACCTCCTCTTGTTCAAAATTGTCCATTTTGTAACTAATTTTTTTCAATAAAGTTGGTAACCCTTCGGCGAGGAGAATCGGAACTGTATCGGGGTTTCAAAGCACCACGCTTTAGCGTTGGCCGCCGAGGTACCTAGTCATGGCGTTGGCCGCCGAGGTACCTAGTCTAGAGGTCAAATTGGCCGACCCCGACTTCCGGTTCTGGCCGCCGAGGGCCCTTACTACTAGTGTCTATAGTTACAAGGAGGCTATGTTGATAAATGCCGAGTACTATTTGTACGGGTTACAGTGATGGGAGCATCGCTGGTAGAAATGTGTTGAATTGTAAGGAGACTATGTTGAAAAACGCCGAGTACTGTTTGGACGGGTCACAGAGATTGGAGCATAGCTGGGAGAAGTGTGCACAATTGTAAGGAGACTATGTTGAAAAACGCCGATAACTAATTGGACGGGTTACACAGATGGGGGAATCGCTGGGCGAAGTGTGTAGAGTTACAAGGAGACTATGTTGAAAAACACCGAGTAATACTTGGATGGGTTTCAGAGTTGAAAGCATCGCTGTGAGAAGTGTGTATAGTTACAAGGAGACTATATTGAAAAGCGCCGAGTACTATTTGGACGGGTTTCAGAGATGGGAGCATAGCTGAGAGAAGTTTGTAGTGTTACAGGGAGACTATGTTGAAATACGCCAAGTGCTATTTGTAAGGGTTACAGACATGGAAGCATCGCTAGGAGAAGTGTGTAGAGTTAAAAGGAGGCTATGTTGAAAAATGCCGAGTACTATTTTTACG
Organism: Mantis religiosa; assembly: GCA_030765055.1. NCBI lineage: Eukaryota > Metazoa > Arthropoda > Insecta > Mantodea > Mantidae > Mantis > Mantis religiosa. The sequence goes on from CM060950.1 coordinate 382,495,145, forward strand.
GTTTACAGTGATGGGAGCATCCCTAGGAAAAATGTGTAATTACAAGAAAGCCATGTTGGAAAATGCGGAGTACTATTTCTACGGGTTACAGTGATGGGAGCATCTAAAGGAGAAGTGTGTAGAGTTACAAGGAGGCTATGTTGAAAAAAGCCGAGAACTATTTGGACGGGTGACAGGGATGGGAGCATCGCCGCGAGAAGTGTGTAGAGTGACAAGGAGACTATGTTGAAAAACGCCTAGTACTATTTGGACGGGTTACACAGATGGGGGCATCGCTGGGAGACGTGTGTAGAGTTTCAAGGAGACTATGTTGAAAAATCCAAGTACTACTTGGACAGGTTACAGGGATCGGAGCATCGCTGGGAGAAGTGTGTGGAGTTACAAGGAGGCTATGTTGAAAAACGCCAAGTACTGTTTGACAAGGTTACAGAGATGGGAGCATCGCTGGCAGAAGTGTGTAGAGTTACAAGGAAGGCTATGCTGAAAAACGCTGAGTACTATTTGGACGGATTACAGAGATGGGAGCATCGCTGAGAGAAGTGTGTAGAGTTACAAGGAGGCTATCTCGAAAAGCGCCGAGTACTATTTGTACGAGTTACAGAGCTGGAAGCATCGCTGGGAGAAGTATGTAGAGTTATCAGGAGGCTATGTTGAAAAACGTCGAGTACTATTTGGACGGGTTACAGAGATGGGAGCATCGCTGGGAGAAGTTGTAGAGTTACAAGTAGGCCATTTTGAAAAATGCCAAGTATATTTGGACGGGTTCTGGAGATGGGAGCATTGCTTTGAGAAGTGTGTAGAGTTACAAGGAGGCTATTTTAAAAAACGCCAAGTACTATTTGGACGGGTTACACAGAGGGGGGCATCGCTGGGAGACGTGTGTAGAGTTACAAGGAGACTATGTTGAAAAATGCCAAATACTGTTTGGACGGGTTACAGGGATCGGAACATCGCTGGGAGAAGTATGTGGAGTTACAAGGAGGCTAAGTTGAAAAACGCCAAGTACTGTTTGAACAGGTTACAGAGATGGGAGCATCGCTGGCAGAAGTGTGTAGAGTTACAAGGAAGGCTATGCTGAAAAACGCTTAGTACTATTTGGACGGATTACAGAGATGGGAGCATCGCTGGGAGAAGTGTGTAGAGTTACAAGGAGGCTATGTCGAAAAGCGCCGAGTACTATTTGTACGAGTTACAGAGATGGAAGCATCGCTGGGAGAAGTATGTAGAGTTATCAGGAGGCTATGTTGAAAAACGTCGAGTACTATTTAGACGGGTTACAGAGATAGGAGCATCACTGTGTGAAGTGTGTAGAGCTACAAAGAGATTAAGATCGAAAAAGGCGAGTACTATTTGGACGGGTTACACAGATGGGGGCATCGCTGGCAAGAGTGGGTAAAGTTACAAGGAGACTATGCTGAAAAACGCCGAGTACTATTTGGATGGGTTACAGTGATGAAAGCATCACTGAAACAAGTGTCTATAGTTACAAGGAAACTATATGGAAAAACGCCGAGTAATATTTGGATGGGTTACAGAGATGGGGGCATAGCTGAGAGAAGTGTGTAGAATAACAGGGAGACTAAGTTAAAAAAAAGCGGGTACTTTTTGGACGGGTTACAGAAATGGGAGCATCGCTGGTCGAAGTGCATAGAGTTACAAGAAGACTATGTTGAAAAACGGCGAGTACTACTTGGACGGGTTACAGAGACGGGAGCATCGCTGGGATAAGTGTATAGACTTAAGGAGACAATGTTGAAGAACACCGAGTACTATCTGGACGGGTTACAGAGATGAAAGCATCGCCGTGAGAAGTGTGTAGAGTTACAAGTAGACTGTTTTGAAAGAAGCCAAGTACTATTTTGACGGTATGCATTGTTGGGAGCAATGCTGGGAGAGGTGTGTAGAGTTACAGGGAGACTATGTTTAAAAACGATTAGTGCTATTTGTACGGGTTACAGTGATGGGAGCATCGCTGGTAGAAATGTGTAGAATTGTAAGGAGACTATGTTGAAAAACGCCGAGTACTGTTTGGACGGGTCACAGAGATTGGAACATTGCTGGGAGAAGTGTGCAGAATTGTAAGGAGACTATGTTGAAAAACGCCGATAACTAATTGGACGGGTTACACAGATGGGGGAATCGCTGGGCGAAGTGTGTAGAGTTACAAGGAGACTATGTTGAAAAACGCCGAGTATTATCTGGATGGGTTTCAGAGATGAAAGCATCGCTGTGAGAAGTGTGTATAGTTACAAGGAGACTATTTTGAAAAACGCCGAATACTATTTGGACGGGTTATAGGGATGGGAGCATAGCTGAGAGAAGTTTGTAGAGTTACAGGGAGACTATGCTAAAAAACGCCGAGTGCTATTTGTACGGATTACAGAGATGGGAGCATCGCTAGGATAAGTGTCTATAGTTACAAGGAGGCTATGTTGATAAATGCCGAGTACTATTTGTACGGGTTACAGTGATGGGAGCATCGCTAGGAGAAGTGAGTAGACTTACAAGGAGACTATGTTGAAAAACGCCGAGAACTATTTGGACGGGTTACACAGATGGGGGCATCGCTGGGAGACGTGTGTAGAGTTACAAGGAGGCTATGTTGAAAAACGCCAAGTACTATTTGCACGGGTTACAGAGATGGGAGCATCGCTGGGAGAAGTTGTAGAGTTACAAGTAGGCCATTTTGAAAAATGCCAGGTACTATTTGGACGGTTTAGGGAGATAGGAGCATCGCTTTGAGAAGTGTGTAGAGTTACAAGGAGGCTATTTTAAAAATCGCCAAGTACTATTTGGACGGGTTACAGAGATGGGAGCATCGCTGTGATAACTGTGTAGAGTTACAAGGAGGCTATTTTAAAAAACGACAAGAACTATTTGGACGGGTTACAGAGATGGGAGCATCGCTTGGAGAAGTGTGTAGAGTTACAAGTTAAAAAACGCCAAGTACTATTTGGACGGGCTACAGAGATGGGAGCATCGCTTGGAGAAGTGTGTAGAGTTACAAGTTAAAAAACGCCAAGTACTATTTGGACGGGTTACAGAGATGGGAGCATCGCTAGAATAAGTGTGTAGACTTACAAGGAGGCTATGTTGAAAAACGCCAAGTAATAGTTGGACGGGTTACAGTGATGGGAGCATCGCTAGGAGAAGTGTGTAGTGTTACATGGAGGCTATGTTGAAAAACGCCGAGAACAATTTGGACGGGTTACAGGGATGGAAGCAACTCTGGGAGAAGTGAGTATGGTTTCAAGGAGACTATGTTGAAAAACGCCGAGTACTATTTGGACGGGTTACAACGATGGGGCCATCGCTGGGAGACGTGTGTAGAGTTACAAGGAGGCTGTGTTTAAAAACGCCAAGTACTATTTGTACGGGTTACAGAGATGGGAACATCGCTGAGAGAAGTGTGTAGAGTTATATGGAGGCTATTTTGAAAAACGCCAAGTCGTATTTGGACGGGTTACGGAGATGGGAGCATCGCTGGCAGAAGTGTGTAAAGTTACAAGGAGACTATGTTGAAAAACGCCAATTACTATTTGGACGGGTGACAGAGATGGGAGCATCGCTGGGAGAAGTTGTAGAGTTACAAGGAGGCCATTTTGAAAAATGCCAAGTATTATTTGGACGGGTTACAGAGATGGGAGCAGCGCTTGGAGATGTGTGTAGAGTTACAAGGAGGCTATTTTAAGAAACGCCAAGTACTATTTGGACGGGTTACAGTGATGGCAGCATCGCTGTTATGAGTGTGTAGAGTTACAAGGAGGCTATTTTAAAAAACGCCAAGTACTATTTGGACGGGTTACAGAGATGGGAGCATCGCTTGGGGAAGTGTGTAGAGTTACAAGGAGGCTGTTTTGAAAAACACCAAGTAGTATTTGGACGGGTTACAGAGATGGGCGCATCGCTGGGATAAGTGTGTAAACTTACAAGGAGGCTATGTTGAAATACACCGAGTTCCATTTGGACGGGTTACAGAGATGGGAGCATCGCTGGGAGAAGTTGTAGAGTTACAAGGAGGCCATTTTGAAAAATGCCAAGTATTATTTGGACGGGTTACAGAGATGGGAGCAGCGCTTGGAGAAGTGTGTAGAGTTACAAGGAGGCTATTTTAAAAAACGCCAAGTACTATTTGGACGGGTTACAGTGATGGCAGGATCGCTGTTATGAGTGTGTCGAGTTACAAGGAGGCTATTTTAAAAAACGCCAAGTACTATTTGGACGGGTTACAGAGATGGGAGCATCGCTTGGGGAAGTGTGTAGAGTTACAAGGAGGCTGTTTTGAAAAACACCAAGTAGTATTTGGACGGGTTACAGAGATGGGTGCATCGCTGGGATAAGTGTGTAAACTTACAAGGAGGCTATGTTGAAAAACACCGAGTTCCATTTGGACGGGTTACAGAGATTGTAGCATCGCTGAGAGAAGTTAGTGGAGTTGCAAGGAAGGCTATGCTGAAAAACGCCGAGTAATATTTGGACGGGTTACAGAGATGGGAGCATCGCTTGGAGAAGTGTGTAGAGTTACAAGGTGGCTGTTTTGAAAAACACCAAGTAGTATTTGGTCGGGTTACAGAGATGGGAGCATCGCTTGGAGAAGTGTGTAGAGTTACAAGGAGGCTGTTTTGAAAAACACCAAGTAGTGTTTGGACGGGTTACAGAGATGGGCGCATCGCTGGGATAAGTGTGTAAACTTACAAGGAGGCTATGTTGAAAAACACGGAGTTCCATTTGGACGGGTTACAGAGATGGGAGCATCGCTGAGAGAAGTGAGTAGAGTTACAAGGAAGGCTATGCTGAAAAACTCCGAGTACTATTTGGACGGGTTACAGAGATGGGAGCATCGCTTGGAGAAGTGTGTAGAGTTACAAGGAAACTGTCTTGTATCTTTTTTAGGTCGGACATTTTTCAGACCCTCTATTGATTTTCTTGTATGATGTTACTGTCCAGGTACGAAATTCCAAACAAATTTCTCGGATTTTGTAACAAACTTTTGAGATTTTGAAATGAAATAAAAATTGCAGAATGTTCACTGAGGTATCGAAAAGGTATCAAGCGAATTTTTTATCTATATCGATACTGTGCAATTATCGTGAATATCGAGGTATCGAAAGTATCGATAACCATACATCATAAAAAATAATGGCGCATAAGCACAGGGATATGAGATTTGAGCTAATTTTTGGCAGCGCAGTTGACGCTAGTCCAAATTTTGTGAAGTAATTGATTTCCTGTGATCACAAGATATTTTACCAACAAGTTTGGGCTTAAAAATAATATGTTATGTTGAAAGACCCAACCATTTATCTGTTGCAGTAATTACGCAAGAGTGAGGGCTGCGTTAAGATTTGGTTTTATGTAAGTACAAAGACGAGCGCAGTATAACAGTTATGTTACGCGGACACATACGGTCGGGTTGCATCAAATCTCGTATTCTATTTAAGTTGACGTTGAATACCATTCCACGCTTGCAACGCTTTTGTGCCTCTTGCTGCTTCTTTGTGTTGTGGAGTCGCATGAAGAAGCTTGAGTAATGCAGGACTTCCATTCTTACGGAACTGGCAAGTGTAACATTATATGTCTGCGAAATATTATTTATGGATATTATTATTAACGCAGGTGTAATTGTACACACTTATGGCATTACGTTTTAAAATTCCTAATTAAACTCGGAGGTACAAGCCAGCTTTCTGCCAGAATCTTCAATCGCGTACTTCTTCTCCTTCCGCATTTCTTGAACACGTCATATCTACCCTTAGAACAGACGATATTGCATTGCATTCAGTGGCGAAGCGTGCTGCTTCAAGAATTTCAGAAAAAAAAAAAAACAAGAAAATTCATGCCAAACAATACTTTATTTGCTCTGGATATATTTTCAAAATTTATTCCTAAGCATCCTGGTACAGCGGATAATTTTTTTGCCACTGACCAGTTCCACGTGGACATTCAGTACTGTATTTGCGCATTCGTAACCTGAATACCATGCTTCGTAGGTTTTCGGAAGTAATCGTGACTCTTCGATAGTTAAGAAGCACTGACAGGCTTTGTCACGTTAAGTCTGTAGCATGTGAAGAAAAGTTTATTCTGTTGTTTTATGTGGCGCTTTTAAATACAACTGTAAGTATATTTAAATAGGATTGGCAATAGTATTTTACGTAGATTGGTATTTATTGCTGACAAATAGGAAATTCTTGTTAAGTTTTAAGTTGTTAGCAAAACTGTGAATTGCATATCTCCTCCATTTACTTCACGCGGTTTGGGCCAGTTGTAGAAAAGGGGAATCATGTAGAGTGAGCAGGACCTGCCTTTAGATTGTACAATAGAAAGAGTACTGAAGAGTAGCCTTAGGGATTTAAGTCATTATTCTCTCTTATTTTACTGATAATTGTTTGGAGCTTCCCTCGTTCTTAAAGTCACACCTCGCTAATGGAACTACGTGTGACTAAAGAGTAGTCATAGTTCTTTGAGTCATTATTCTCTCTTATTTTACTGATAATTGTTTGGAGCTTCCCTCGTTCTTAAAGTCACACCTCGCTAATGGAACTACGTGTGACTAAAGAGTAGTCATAGTTCTTTGAGTCATTATTCTCTCTTATTTTACTGATAATTGTTTGGAGCTTCCCTCGTTCTTAAAGTCACACCTCGCTAATGGAACTACGTGTGACTAAAGAGTAGTCATAGTTCTTTGAGTCATTATTCTCTCTTATTTTAACGAAAATTATTATTTGAAGCTTCCCTCGCTTTAAAGGTCAAATCCCGCTACTGAACCTATGTGTAACTGTCCAATAGAAAGAGCACTAAAGAGTAGCCTCAGTTCTTTGAGTCATTAATCTCTCTTTATTTTAATGAAAATTATTATTTGCAGCTTTCCTCGCTTTGAAAGTCACGCCGTGCTACTGGACCTACGTGTGACTTTACAACAGAAAGAATACTGAAGAGTAGGCTTAGTTCTTTGAGTCATTATTCTCTCTTATTTTAATGAAAATTAATATTTGGAGCTTCCCTCGCTTAGAAAGTCACACCTCGCTACTGGACCTACGCGTGACTGTACAATAGAAAGAGTTGCTTTAATGCTTTGAGTCATTATTCTCTGTTATTTTAATGAAAATTATTATTTTGAGCTTCTCTCGCTTTGAAAGACAAGCCTCGCCATTGTACCTACTTGTGACTATCAAATAGAAAGAGTACTGAAGGGTTGTTTTAATGTTTTGAGTCTTTGTTCTCTTATTTTAATGAAAATTATTATTTGAAGCTCCCCTCCCTTTGAAAGTCACACCTTGCTACTGCTGACGTTCAAGAGGTTCGGACTTCTAATGTCGCTATTGTTTTGTTTCCCCCGTTTATTTTATTCTGATTTTTCTTTTGTTTCGTGGTTGTGCTAAGAACATGTAATTTCGAAGCCGTCGCTTGGCAACAGGCTTTTCGAAAACGACTATCGTTTTATGTACCTTAGAATGAATTTTATTTTGGTTTAATTTTCTACATTTCAGGTAAATTTGATGTAGGACCATTTCATTTTCCTTTCTTTTTTTGTAATTTACGTCCCCCAACGTTAAGTCAACGGACGATGAATGGAATGGTTGAAATGATGCTGAAATGAGCCCAGGGTCTGTAGAGCTTGGAGTTACCCGACATTCGACTTTCAGGATTAGGGAAAACCCGTGAAAACACCTTATCCAGGTATCTCACCCTGACCGACATTCGAACTCGGGTCCTCTTGAACGTGAGGCAGACACGCTTCCACCACGCTAACGTTTTTCTTTATTAATTGTAGGTATATCAGTGGAGTTAAAACACGGTTTGACAGCGATTGAAGGACTGTTCCTTCCAAACTTGTTTGTGTCTGTAAACTTACTGGTGTTTTGGATACAACTGTTTCTGATGCGACTTGTTCTTAATCCTGTAATATCTGATAAGTACGATATGGCAGAAGCCTCGTATCTGTGACCACATCTTCACCAAGCAGGTTTCGTCTGGACAATACACACAAAAACAGCTGCACGCCTAATGTACTCGTGAAGCTACGCCATTTTAAATTCAGTCCCCTTCTTTGTAGAGTGCTGCTCCACCCTTTTATGATATGCAATCCCGTTCCTTTTGGCGGCGGTGCAGTAGTAAGGATTGGATTGGTGGTTGCGACAACCCCTTTCCGGGTGTTAACACGTCACCTGCGTTCTTTCAAGCGCCCAAATGTCTCTTTACAATTCATGCCAAAGGGTTGTTATGTAACTTATCCTTTACTTTTGAGGAGGCAGACTTGACAACAATGGATTACGTGTGCCGCCCCACCATCCTCGATCGACACATACCCAGTCGCTTTTAACGGTCTCCCTGTTAGAGAATAGAGACAAATCTCCTTTTGTACCGCGACAACCGACTGTCACATTTCTAAGACTTCATGTCCATCATTTAAAAATTTTAATTCTACTTTCACGATTTATTTATAGGTATATAGTGTCAATGGACAAAATATTGCATTGCAGATAAAAATACCGTAAAATGTACAATTAAAAAAAGAAGTACTCCCCCATCCCAAACTTCCCAAGAAAAGCATTCAAAAGAATTTTTTTCCTAAAAAAAATTATTAAAGGTGTTTACCGAATTGAACATGCTTCAAATAATTTCACTACAAAATAAAACGTGGCTAAAACATATGTTCTTCCAGAACGGACAGCATTTACCTGAAAACTGGAAAAGATTTGCCTTTCACACGTTCAGAAAGTACATTGCAATCTACTGTAATGCTAATTGTACAACGCCATAAGGATACGATGACAAAATGAACCTATCAACACTGTATTACATAATGAACATCTAGCCCTTATATAGGGGTCCATATAAAAACGGTCACACTTCGAAATGCTATTACGTCGCTTTGGATGATCATATTTTCTATTTTTATGCACGTCAACAATCGACAGCAATATATTAGAACGCGGGAGTCCTACCTAGAAACAAAATACGCTCAAATTAGTTACTGTCGATAGGGGATCATTGTTGAATGTTTAGCAGGTATGGCCGCAGAGGTCACCACACTTGAGCGTCTGCGAAACTTCTTTTTATGCCTTTACATAAAGTGCTTTTCTTCAGTTATGCTGGAACATGTGTGGCACAGACACCTTGACATGTGCAGCGTCACTCGCTAAATATCTGCTAGGTACAAGAAATATTAACAATTTTTAGAAATATTTGAGTCTTTTGAATGCCAGAATTTCATTTAATTATGATCAATTTAAGCGCCCTAATATCAGTTTAAAGTATGGCAGTATTTTTGTGGACACCCTGTGTGATGAATATTACATATGTAAATCTGCAAAATAATTGTTCACCGAGGTGATTGCCTCTTCATTTGACGAAAATCTGTCCTCCAAGCGCAATTTTCAGATGAGGGAACAAAAAGAAGTCGCTTGGGGCTAGATATGATAAATAAGGCGGATGGTCAAGCAGTTCAAACCGTAATTAGTGGATTTTCGCCATTCCAACCGCTGAGGTGTGAGACATGCGTTGTCTTGGTGAAATAGGATTTTCTTTTTCTGCAAATGTGGCCGTTTATCCATAAGCACTGCCTTCAGCTTGTCGAGTAATGATACGTAGCATGCTCCTGTATTGGTTTTTGATTTTTGAAGATAATCGATTAAAATAACTCCATGACTATCCCAAAAACAGTCGCCATCATTTTCCCAGTCGATTTTTTTTAAACCGTTTGCCCCTTTGCAGTCCACTGTTTGGACCATATTTTTGTTTCGGGCGTACAATGGTGTATCCAAGTTTCCGCTGCAATAATTAATCGGCGCCAAAACTCGAATTTATTGCACCTAAATTGAACCAACAGAGCTTTGGAAATGTTCATTCCAAAACGTTTTTGGTCTAACGTGAGCAAACGCGGCACCCAACGCGCGGATAGCTTTCTCATGTCTAAATGTTGATTTGATATGTGACAAACACGTTTCCACAGACAGAATCCAACTCATCTTTGATTTGCGTAGCTATTGCCTTTCAAAAACAAATATTTAATGACAGCTCGATACTCGATTTTTTCCAATTTCTTAGAAACATTCACATCAACTCGCTCAAATGACTGTTACATAACAACTGAGCGTCCAAAATGGCTGAAACTTTGGTAACTGTCTACAGATGAACAACGTAATTCACTAGGTTTTATTTACGAGTCCTACCATATTCATGTTGAGGTCGGAAACTTGTCAGAACACCCTCGTAATAAATAAAAGTAAAATTCAAAATGTTACAATATATATTATTTATAACAACTGGATATTACCCCAGATTTACAAATTATAAAACCCTTTTAGGTGTTTCTAAATTGAATGTTTCTTAATGTAGACTTCCAGGTTAAACTGTTGGAAAATTCGTTTCTATAAAGTAATATCTAATTATCCCCGTTAATTTTTAGCTGCAAAATTTGGAAAACTACTCATACTGCGTTGGAAATTTTAAAATTGGCATTAATTCTGGTGACCACTTTATCATTTTTAATTCTTACAAGATATGCAAAGTCCATGATTATATAAACATATGTACTCTGTTTTCATTTTGTCTATGATATTTCATTGTATATTTAATGACTAAGGAAAGTGGAACGTGCTTTATAAACATCAGAAACAACTTCAAGTAATATTAAGTTACGATTGTAAAACCATGGGTCATGTAAGTCGGTCACAGGAATCGAAACCAGACCTCTCAAATATAGGCTACAGAAGAAACACTCCGAGCTATACCCCTCGCCTAATTTTGTCATGAAATGACAGAAGAGGAATCATGTGGGTGTCAAATTTTAATTATACTCATTTATTTTATTGCAGTCGCAAATGGGACGCCCTGCATATAGAACAATACAATAAGGACCAAGAGTTAATGAAAGTGGTACGCATTTGAAAATCCATGTATTTAAAAGAAAGCATTTATTAGGTTTTGTTTGAAGGTATGCCAGGAGGCTAGGGAAGTAGGTTCAAAATGGCGAACGAGGACTGTGCATTCAAGGGAGATGAGATAGAAACAATTGGTAGAAAAGTCGTCAAGGATTCAATTAAAGCCAGGGAAAATGATCTTTATGCTGTGCACCTCGTATTGTGATGGTAATTAACTCGGGCGTCCTGATAACTCTCGATGAATATACCAACCTACGTACGGGATATACATTTTTGTAGAATCTACTTTACAAATACAGAATAAATTTTATATTCATTTTAAAATGTTAATTTTATCTAAATTAATTACAGTGCCACTTTGGTTTTTTGAAAAATTTCAATAAATTTAAAAGTTTGCTCCTTTTAACTATTTTCTTTTTGATTTACGTAATCCAACGTAAAGTCATATCGGACGTTGAATGAAATGTTCAAATGAGTACAACGTACATACAGCTTAGTTACCAAACATTAATCTTTCAGGATAAGAGAAAACCTCCAACGTTAAGCCATATCGGACGATGAATGAACCGATGTTCAAATAAGTACAGGGTACATAGAGCTTAGTGTTAGCAGACATTCATCCTTCAGGATAAGAAAAAACCTCTAACGTTAAGTCATATCGGACGATGAATGAAATGTTCAAATGAGTACAGGGTACATAGAGCTTAGAGTTACCAGACATTCACCTTTCAGGATAAGGAAAAGCCTCCAAAGTTAAGTCATATCGGACGATGAATGACATTATGATCAAATGAGTACAGTATACATAGAGCTTAGAGCTACCGTTCATCTTTGAGGATAAGGGAAAACCTCCAACGTTAAGTCATATCGGACGATGAATCACACGATGCTCAAATGAGTACAGGGAACATAGGGATCAGAGCTACTAGGCATCCATCTTTCAGGATAACAAAAAACCTCCAACGTTAAGTCATATCGGACGATGAATGAAATTATGTTCGAGTACAGGGTACATAGAGCTTAGAACTACCATTCATCTTTGTGGATAAGGAAAAACCTCCAACGTTAAGTCATATCGGACGATGAATGAAATGATGTTCAAATGAGTACAGGGTGCATAAGCCTTAGTTACCAGACATTCATCTTTCAGGATAAGAGAAGACGTCCAACGTTAAGTCATATCGAACGATATTACGATATAAAATGATGTTCAAATGAGTACAGGGTACATAGAGCTTAGTGTTGCCAGACATTCAGCTGCAGAATAACAGAAAACCTCCAAAGTTAAGTCATATCGGACGATGAATGAAATGATGCTCAAATGAATGCAGGATACATAAGTCTTAGTTACCAAACATTCATCTTTCAGAATAACAGAAAACCTCCATTGTTAATTCATATCGGACGATGAATGAAATAATGTTCAAATGAGTACAGGATACATAAGGCTTAGTTACCAGACATTCATCTTTCAGAATAACAGAAAACCTCCAACGTTAAGTAATATCGGACGATGAATGAAATGATGCTCAAATGAATACAGGATACATAGAGCTTAGCTACCAGACATTCATCTTTCAGGATAAGAGGAAACCTCCAACGTTAAGTCATATCGGACGGTGAGTAAAATGATGTTCAAATGAGTACAGGGTACGTAGATCTTAGAGTTACGAGACCTTCATCTTTCAGGATAACGGAAAACCTTCAACGATGAATGCAATGATGTTCGAATAAGTACAGGATAAATAGGTTTTAGTTAAATGGTAAAACGTAAGGGATTAAATCAAATAGACTCTCTGATGTCATTAAAGTTTTCCCAGATATCCTGTTCTAAATTTTCAAATAGTTGCTTGAAATGTGGTCTGGACTTAATGCAAGAAACGAAATTGACATTACATAGCTGTTCACATCAAGACATCTGAGCATCGGTTTAGTCTACTGTACCTGCTACTACAGTATTTACTGAAGGTTCAGTTCATTTAAGATTTGTGTAAAAATTGTGAGATAAATGCAGTTATTCGATAGTTTACCCTCTTTGGTTGACAATTGTTACCTCTTTCCGTGCACCGTACTTCTCAGAGATGGAGTTACTCTGCTTGTACAGCAAGCGGAACGTGCGTCTCGTATGTAAACTTGGGCTACTTGCTGTGTATCGATGCTAAACAATGGAAGGGAACAGTGCATCACATATATGTTCCGTGTTTTTAATTTTATTTCCCTTCGCAACAATAAACTAAACAAAAAGATCACACTCCAAGTTTACGAGGGAATTTCTCAGGTTAATTAAATATTATGGAAATCGTAATTAATTAGCGCAGTGTAGAGACGGGGAAAAACAATCGTTAAGCGTTTTATGCGCAGTAGTTGATACAACCGTTTTCCTACTGTAGCTGGAAACCTGTGCTTACTGTTTAAAGCTTCATTGAATTTTGTAATTATCTTACATTTTCCTCAACATTTAGTTGTAGTTAGGAACATAGTGATCTCATTAGCGGACTGCCTCCTCGTGTCAAATTTCATACATAAATGGGCTCAAATGATAAATATTCTACACAAAGAAAATGGAGATTCAACGGATGTCACCTAGACACACTTTTAAAACATTTGACTACCACTTAGTCTACTGTATTCCCATAGTCGCTTGCACCTTCATGTTTTTATCTGTCGGAAATACAAACAGAATGGAATTAAAAAGATATCACGTAGACAACCAGATTTATAACATATGACTATCACTTAGTCTACTCTATTCCCATATTATCTGCACCTTCACCTTTTATCTCTTGGACATACAAAGAGAACGGAATTTCAAACACGTGACGTAGACAACCAGTTTTAAAACATTTGAGAATCACTTAGGGTACTGTATTTCCTTGTAACTACAATAAAGTAATGTTTATTTTGAAGTACCTTTTTGTGTAATTTACGTCCTCCAACATTTAGTCATATCGGACGATGAATGAAATGGGTGAAATGATGCTCAATGCGTCCGGGGTCCATGGACCTTAGAGTTACGCAACATTCGTCCTTCAGGATAAAGGAAACCCCCGGAAAAAACCTTTTCCAGGTAAATCACCCTGACTGAGATTCGAACTCGTGACCTCTTGAACGTAAGGCAGACATGCTACCATCTACGCTAACGGGGCGGACATTTTGAAGTGTGTAGAGGAATAAGTGCTTTAAAAAAACTCTTCTTTGTGCATTCATATGTTTCACAGGGATGACAGTGACATTTTCTGCTAAAGTGAATTATAAATTTATTCAAATTAGTTTGGCGCTTATTTAATTGGTGTTAAAATTCCTTTATTCCTGAAAAAATTAATTTTCTGTGAACTAAACGAAGTAATGATAAAATATGTATTCGAAGTTTTATTATGTTTGAGATTAGGTATTCCCAGTAGAACCTCGTTTATGCCCGCTTTGGTAGCATGATGGTAGTGTCTGAATCACGTTCAAGAGGTCCCGATTTCGAATCTCAGTCAGAGTGAGTTATCTGGATAAGTTTTTCCCGGGGATTTCCCTTATCCTAAAAGACGAATGTCGGGTATCTCTAAGCTCTATGGACCTTCGGCTAATTTGGTGATCATTTCACGTATTCCATTCATCGTCCGACATGACTTAATGTTGGAAGAAGTAAATTACACAAAAAAGACATATTCACTTATACCTTCACTTTCTATCTCTTGGACATACGGAGAGTACGGAATTACAAAGACATCTCCGAGGAAACCAGTTTTAAAGTATTTGACTATCACTTAGTCTACTGTATTCCCATATTCCCTTGTACCTTCATTTTTTATCACTTGGCATACAAAGAGTACCGAATTACAAAGACATCACATAGACAACCAGTTTTAAAGCATTAGACTATAACTTAGTCTACTGTATTCCCATATTCCCTTGTACCTTCATTTTTTATCACTTGGCATACAAAGAGTACCGAATTACAAAGACATCACATAGACAACCAGTTTTAAAGCATTAGACTATCACTTAGTCTACTGTATTCCCATATTCCCTTTTACCTTCATATTTTATCACTTGGCATACAAAGAGTACCGAATTACAAAGACATCACATAGACAACTAGTTGTAAAGCATTAGACTATCACTTAGTCAGGCCCAAATGACCTTGTTGTCGACGGGCCCTAAAACACTATACACTCACTCACTATCACTTAGTTTACTGTATTCTCATATTCCCTTGTACCTTCTTCTTTTATATCTTGGACATAAAGAGAGTACGGAATTACAAAGACATCACATAGACAACCAGTTTTAAAGCATTAGACCACCATCACTTAGTCTACTGTATTCCCATATTTCCTTGTACCCACATGTTATCTCTTGGCCATACAAAGAGTACGGAATTAGAAAGACGTCACCTAGACAACCAGTTTTAAGACATTTGACTGTAACTTAGCCTACTGTATTCCTATATTCCCTATTACCTTCATGTTGTATCTCTTGGACGTACAAAGAGAACGCAATTTCAAACACGTCACCTAGACAATCAGTTTTAAAACATTTGACTATCACTTAGTCCACTGTATTCCCCTATTCCCTTGTACCTTCATTTTTGATCTCTTGGACATACAAAGAGAACGAGTTACAAAGACGTCACCTGGACAACCATATTTAAAAAAATTTGTCTATCACATAAAGTCTACTCTATTCCCATATTACTTGCACCATCATTTTTTTATCTCTTGGATATACAAAGAGAACGGAATTTCAAACACGTCACGTAGACAACCAGTTTTAAAACATTTGACTATCACTTAGGGTACTGTTTCCTTGTAACAACAATAAAGTAATGTTTATTTTTAAGTATGTCGAAAAATAAGTGCTTTTAGAATATTTTGTACACTTGCATCCATTAATGACGTCAATGTGTATAGCAAGGTGATACGTTCATCTGTTTATATTTTGGCTGTGTTTGCAATTCCAAATTAAATTGTCTTTTCCCATACCCACAATTTTATTCTTCCCCAGTGCACCTCGACATTAAACCTTTGTAAACCCTTAATTTTTAATTTTATGTGATTTACTTGAAAATTGGTACAGATGAATAAAATTGACTTTGCAAAGGCCCTAATACTTTTTTTGGAAAATAGAGTTAATGTTTTGATTAAGCGAAAAAAATTGGTTCTTAAACACCTCTTCTTTGTGCATTCATATATTTCACCGAGATGATAGCGACATTTTCTGCTAAAGTGAATTATAACTTTATTCAAATTTGTTTGGAGTTTATTTAGTTGGTGTTAAAACTCCTTTATTTCAGAAAAAATTAATTTCTGCGAACTAAACGGAGTAATGATAAAGTATGTATTCGAAATTTTATTATATTTGAGATTTTGTATTCCTAGTAGTACCTCGTTTATGCCCGCTTTGGTAGCTTGGTGGTAGTGTCTACCTAACGTTCAAGAGGTCCCGATTTCGAATCTCAGTCAGAGTGATTTACCGGGGGAAGGGCTTTTCCGGGGTTTTCCGTTATCCTGAAAGACGATGTCGGGTAACTTTAAGTTGTAGGACCTTGGGCTCATTTGAGCAACATTTCACGTATTCCATTCACCGTCCGATATGGCATAATGTTGGCAGAAGTAAATTACAAAAGAATTACAATGACGTCACCTACACAACCAGTTTTAAAACATTAGACTGTCACTTAGTCTAGTATATTCCCATACTCCCTTGTACCTTCATTTATTTTAGAGCACTACACTACCATTTACACTACTGTATTCCCGTAGTCCCTTGTACCTTCATCTGTTTATCTCTTGGACATACAAATAGAATGGAATTACAAAGATATCACTTAGACACAGTTTTAAAACATTAGGCTATCACTTAGTTTACTGTATTCCCATATTCCCTTGTACCTTCATTGTTTTATATCTTGGACATAAAGAGAGTACGAAATTACAAAGACATCACATAGACAACCAGTTTTAAAGCATTAGGCTAGCAATTAGTCTACTGTATTCCCATATTCCCTTGTACTTTCATATCATCCCTTGAAAATACAAAGAGAACGAGTTACAAAGACGTCACCTGGACAACCAGATTTAAAACATTTGTCTATCACATAATGTCTACTCTATTCCCCTATTATTTTCACATTCATTTTTTATCTCTTGGATATACAAAGAGAACGGAATTTCAAACACATCACGTAGACAACCAGTTTTAAAACATTTGTTTATCACTTAGGGTACTGTATATCCTTGTAACAACAATAAAGTAATGTTTATATTTGAAGTATGTAGAAGAATAGGTGCTTTTAGAATATTTTGTAAACTTGCATCCATTAATGACGTCAATATGTATAGCAAGGTGATACGTTCATCTGTTTATATTTTGGCTGTGTTTGCAGTTCCAAATTAAATTGTCTTTTCCCATACCCACAATTTTATTCTTCCACAGTGCACCTCCACATTAAACCTTTGTAAACCCTTCATTTTTAATTTTAAGTGATTTACTTGAAAATTGGAACATATGAATAAAATGACTTTGCAAAGGCCCTAATATTTTTGGAAAACAGGATTAATGTTTTGATTAAAAGAAAAGAATTATTTCTTAAAAGACTCTTCTTTGTGCATTCATATATTTCACAGAGATGATAGTGACATTTTCTGCTAAAGTGAATTATAACTTTATTCAAATTAGTTTGGCGCTTATTTAATTGGTGTTCAAATTCCTTTATTCCAGAAAAAATTAATTTTCTGTGAACTAAACGAAGTAATGATAAAATATGTATTCGAAGTTTTATTATGTTTGAGATTATGTATTCCCAGTAGAACCTCGTTAATGCCCGCTTTGGTAGCGTGAGGTAGTGTCTGAATCACGTTCAAGAGGTCCCGATTTCGAATCTCAGTCAGGGTGAGTTATCTGGATAAGTTTTTCCCGGGGATTTCCCTTATCCTGAAAGACGAATGTCGGGTATCTCTAAGCTCTATGGACCTTGGGCTCATTTGAGGATCATTTCGCGTATTCCATTCATCGTCAGATATGACTTAATGTTGGAAGAAGTAAATTACCAAAAAAAAAAAAAAAAAAAAAAAACATATTCACTTATACCTTCACTTTCTATCTATTGGACATACAGAGAGTACAGAATTACAAAGACATCTCCGAGAAAAGCAGTTTTAAAGCATTAGACTATCACTTAGTTTACTGTATTCTCATAATCCCTTGTACCTTCATTTCTTATATCTTGGACATAAAGAGAGTACAGAATTACAAAGACATTACAGAGACAACCAGTTTTAAAATATTAGACTATCAATTAGACTACTGTATTCCCATATTACCTTGTACCTTCATTTTTTTATCTCTTGGACATACAAAAATTACGGATTTACAAAGACGTCATCTAGATAACCAGTTTCAAAACACTTGACTATCACTAAGTGTACTGTATTCCGATATTCCCTTGTACCCCTTGTACTCGTTACTCATTTCACCATCGTCCGATGTGTCTTAACGTTGGAGGTTTTCCCTTATCCTGAAAGGTTTGCCTGTTAACTCTAAGCTCTATGTACCCTTTACTGATTTGAACATTATTTCATTCATCGTCCGATATGATTTAACGTTGGAGGTTTTGCCTTATCCTGAAAGATGAATGCCTGGTAACTCTAAGCTCTATGTACCCTTTACTGATTTGAACATTGTTTCATTCATCGTCCGATATGATTTAACGTTGGAGGTTTTGCCTTATCCTGAAAGATGAATGCCTGGTAACTCTAAGTTCTATGTACCCTTTACTCATTTGAACATTATTTCATTCATTGTCCGATATGACTTAACGTTGGAGGACGTAAAGCTACAAAAAAAAAAACCTTGTTTATTCCCATCAACTGAGACCAGGACCGATCCCACAATGAAAATGTGGGTTATCCAGAAAATAACAAAGGAAATCGCGCCACCTGTGTGCATGTAGATACGGCATGTATGTAACCAAGTATACTTCTACCTTCCTTGGCTTAATTCAGGTTTGTAGAGATGGCATTAGCAACCTTTGTTATGTATTGACTCTTGACATTTCATTCTCTTTGCATTCCCATCTCCCTATAAGGAGATATATAGTAAAACAAGTGCTCATCTAGGTTATACGAAGTATGTAGCTTATTGAAGAATGTCGAGCGAAAACCATGTGAAGGTTTTACTGCCAGTTCCCACGTTACATAGAGATAGTTCGTTAAATGTTACATACCGAGACATAAATGATGACATATTTCACCTCGCAATACCTGTGTAGTACAACGCATGCGCAGAAAGAAGAAACAGTACCTCACAGCTATAGCCCATTATCTTTCCACCAACAATTGCAGTATTTTGTGTTTGTTACCATTATTATTTGCTGTAGAGGCAATTCAGGAACTTTTCGTACATTTCCAAGAAGAATTTCATAAACAATGGACATTAAGAACGTAAATAATAAAATGTGGCACTTGGCTCACTTTAATTAAACGAGTAGATATAACAATACCTACCTCACGACTGCTGGAAACAACTGAATAAAAATCCTTTCGTGTGATTAAAGTTTGTTTACTGAATTGGCGAGAGGTTGATACCAGTTTTCCTCGATAGTCGATTCCATTATCTCCACTTCTAGTTTCAATACAAAATAGAATGTTGGTAGAACTGCGCAATGCCAATAAAATTAAATTGGTGCACATATTTAATGAGACAAAATTTAAAACAATTAATGTTCTTATTTTTAAACTCTAAGTGAGACATTTAAAAGCAAAATAGTCCACTTTTATACGTTTTTGTTCAAAAATACTAGCATTTTCACTCTTTCGGGGTCAAGTCAACTTCTTTTTCGTCACATGTGAGTCGTGCTGTAATAAATGGTCTTTCAGAGTAAACTGTTGCAGGTGGAATACACAAATATTTAGTTTTGTAGATGTTGAATTTGTTTTCCAATAATCCAGTATACTAGAAAGAGGAGATGACAACTCGTCGTTGAGATATGTAGTGATTTCTTCTTGCGAACTGTTAACTGACAGTTAACACACGATTACTTTCTTGTATAATGTTACTGGACAGATACCACATCCTGACAATTCTCGGGTTTTGCAATGTTCTACTTGAGGCAATAATATTTTGTGTCTTTCCAAATAATTAGAAAAAAGGACCACTTTTATGTAAATCACTGTTTTCTTTACGTAATTTTATCGCTTTTTTATATTTTCAAACCCTTTTCATTCTGAATGACTTTTGTATAAACGGTAAACTGTAAGAGATAGACAAAATATTACTACACAACAAATGTACATGTTTTTTAGTTGTTCCACTTATACCCCGCCTTTAACTCATGGTCATATCGGCGGCTGTTCTCCTTTGGAACATACTGAAGGTGTAAACTCGTAAACGTTAGGTTTTTTTTTTAATCATTAGATCACACACACATTCGCACACAATGACAGCAAAGTTTAGAAGCTGTATCAAAATAACGAGACACCTTCTCGCAGTTTTTGACAGTCGCGTTGAAGTTCTTGGAAGTGGTGTTCTTTTGCCTTGATAAAGTTGGGACCTAGCAGGAGAAAACAAAAACGAAGCGGAATATTACACTGCAGCGATCTCACTTCGCTCGCACCGTAATTGTTGTCACACATTTTTTATTTCCAACTGGACGCAAATCGCTGTGAAATGTGTTCCACCCAGGAAATCCTATAAATAATAATAACAACGGAAATAAATGTGACACCCTGAATGTTAATAAATAAATAAGTAAAAAAATGTAAGTAAATAAATATATAAGTAAATAAATAAGGAGGAAGATTTTTAAAAGAATCTGTGTGCCATGCATTTCGTGGTCTCCGTCCGCCTGCTCTTAATCCTGTTTCACCATGGGAACATGCCAGCTTGACATTAATTCCTCCAACTATATATGTTTTTTCCGATAAAACACTAGGGTTTACTATATGGTATTGAATTTTTCAAATTGATGCTACATTTTGAATATATTTGTAGTTTGTGCTCGGGATTCTCCAAGTATGTATCACAGATTTAAAAGAAATGTCCACACTATACTTAGCGTGGAAAATCTTAAATTGTTTGACAATTTGTCATAATTTTTCTGAATGAAAGACCGCTTTAATTTGCTAATAGGCCTCTAACAGAATTGAGGTGCTTTTAAAAACCATAGATCTACGAGACGGGTCCACCGGCTTTACTTCCCTTCCAAGGAAGGCATACTAATGATTAGATGCCCGAAAAAAGTCCATTACCCTCCGAAACCGCCACTTCGGGAGTTTAGACCACGGAAGACATTTTCTTTTGATTCTTTTCTAAAAAGCAATGTCGTTATTCATTTTTATCTCTTAAACTAAAAAGTGTGCGGTACGTAAATCCAACTCAGTACTTCTCTAACATCAGTCTCGCACGCTCTTTCAGCAGTAAAAGTTTTAAAACAAAAGACATATGTCACAATGTTTATAATTGCCGTCTGGTGTTAGATGCGGCGCTAGTGTCGCATGTTGTAAGCGCATCTTTAATCGCCACCTATCTCAACTCTCCCAGACGTTTCTTGTATGCACATTAAGGCTAATTTCACACAAGAAATTAAATTATCTATTCCGGAAATCATGAATCCAGGCGAGACCCGACTTAAATACTTCTATCCTCTGCAGACAATATAGCCTTGCTTATACCCATCAACTTTTGAGCTATGTTTAAAGTTTTGACCTGCTAGCTCATCGCAAAGCTAGTTTAAAACCGATGCATCAAACAGCAGAAGGCTACCAAACAACGAAACGCCAATAATAATAGCCTGACCGGAAACAAACAGAAAGATACATTTTCGTAACGCGAGTTTTTGCGGAGAAACTACAAAACTGAGAAGCAAAAGTGGTGCAAAGCAAATTGGTATGATAAATTATTAACATTGGAGAATAATAATACTAATAGACAATAGAAAAGTCGACACTTAAAACTCTTAATCAGACAACTTTATATTTTTATATTTTATAATTATGTATACTTTATAGGAACATATTAGGGTAACTTTCATTATCTACTACCATTTAGCAGAAAAATTTTGACCTTACGTCAGAATCAGAAAAGCAAGCTGCGTTTCTAAACGTGATTTCCTAAGGAACAGTGAAGGCGAAAGGGAGACTTTCAAAAACAATATGATCTCCGCTTACCCCAGAATACCTTGTATAGGTATAGTACCTTTTTATTAAATTTTCATCTACAATTAATATTGATAAAATACTTTCATTACAAATGAAATCTATTATGTAAATCTTTTTTGGAAATGTCCTCAACAGTCTTCTTCATTCAGAATGTCTTTTGTATAACTAGTAAACTGTAAAAGATAGATAAAATATTACGTCATAAAACATATGAATCTAGTTAATCACATATTATCAAGTCCTTTCTTTACGTAGTGGAACCATTTCCAAAATATATCATGTTATGTCTGAATTTTCCAATATTTGTACTTTCTTCAAGCGGAAATATGTTATTCACTTTCTTTTATCTCTTGGACATACAAAGAGAACGGAATTTTAAACAAGTAACCTAGACAACTAGTTTTAAAAAATTTGACTATCTCTTAAAGTCTACTGTCCTCTCCTATTTCTACAATAAAATTAGCAATAATGCTTATCTTGAAGTGATAAGGGGAATATTGTTAAAGCTGTGCCTGGACTTGCCACGTAACTCAGTACAAAACTGGAATATATAATGTTGGCGAGACTGGAGTCTCCTGCATGCAGCAACCATTACACTTGTCCGATAACCATCTGGTTCCTACAAAATAATGTGTATTAACTGCACAATGTAGCACATTAGAGACCCACAGCAAGAAGAGCAAATGGACCAAAGTATCGCCCTTCTGCACTTACTCCGAGCTCAGTTTTTTGTGTTTGAAATTAAACATATTTATGATCGGCTCATACCTTACCATCCAGTTAATGGACACCGAAAATATTGCAGGGAAATATTGTAAATTTTTTATACTTTTTTTCTTCTCAATAATATTCAAAGAGAACGAAATTTACAGAGCAACCTGAAACAGTTTGTTTGATTGTATGAAAAATTACTAACAGTTTTTACTATGGAACCATTTATTTTAAGATATTTTCATAAACTAAAGACATACCTTGTATTTACTAAGAAACCCCTAGTAATTGTTTCTCAAATGCATTTGTTTTATACAATAAAGTATTTTCTGTATATTTCTTGTTATTTTTTAAATTAACGAGATCCCAAATGAGAAGCGTTATTCATTTTTTATCTCTTGGACAAAGAGAAAGAATTTGAATGTCCGTCAACTAGACAACCAGTTTTAAAACATTTGACTATCACCTATAGTCTACTGTGTTCCCTTATAACTGCAATAGGATAATGTTTATCTTGAAGAGGGTAGAGGAATAAGTGTTTGTACAAGAGTAGAAACACTCATGCTAGTGCAACAGTATGAGTTTTGTTAGTGTTTAATAACTTTTCTGTATATTGGCATTCTAGGTGGTGAAACAAATTTTTGGAATAACTCCACCTTTAAGATAATTCACGTATGCAGAATGACCAGAATTTCTGGGCATATTGCCACAAAATTAAAGATATAGTGCGATCCATATAAATATGAACCACTTCAATAGGCCAATAATAGGACACACGTGCAGCTTTGGGAGAATATAATACATAATTGGGAGACTACATTACACTATTTACATCTCAAAGAAAATGTTGGAAGTGTCCTCCACCAGCATCTGTACATGTTTTCACTCGTCTCACCATAGTCTCTAAAATTTTATGCAGAGTATCCTCAGCAGTATTATTTCGGTTCGAATGGATTCTTTGAGAATATCAATTGTCCGTGGCCTATTCTTGTACACTCTATTTTTAGATATCCCCACAAGAAAAAATCCGGTGAGGTTAGGGCAGGGCATCTAGGGGGCCACAGATCTTTTGAGATCATTCGATTATCAAGCAAACTGGTTACAAGTTCCATAGTGTCATTAGATGTATGCCACGTTACTCCATCTTGCTGGAAATAACCTTCTCTCAATTTTATATCATCCAGCTGCTCCACAAGTGTCTTGAAGATACCCATATAAACTTCAGTGTCTACAGTCGTATTAAAGAAAATTGCACCAACGATCCATAGATGCTGGTGGAGGACACTTCCAACATTTTATCTGAGATGTAAATAGTATAATGTAATCTCCCAATTGTGTATTATATTCTCCCAAAGCTGCACGTGTGTCCTATTATTGGTTCAAAATTTATGGCCTATTGAAGTGGTTCAGGTTTATATGATCACACTATATTAATTTTGTCTTGCAAATATATTTAGTATACATTTCATTCAAAATCGTTAAAGCCTATATCACGATTGGACTATGTCTTCTCATGCGTCACAGGGTGTTCATCAACAAAAGTTACAACTGCTTTATAATAGACAGCCGAAGTTTCCAGGAACTATGTGTGGTTGTTTTTGTAGCAACAAATGCTAAATATTCTGTTAAGCCATTTAACGATTCGCAAGGCTCCTATTATGTTAATAGACCCGCTTTAGTATAGTATTAATTTAGCTGGTTTTTCGTGTTTTTGTTGTGTGGCAGATTGCAAATCAAACGAAGCACACAGTACAAAGGATCTGCTGTTAAGAAATAAACTTTCTACACCTATCCTTTTTTTTAACGTCTTTTGCTGACAGTGTTTTGTACTGTAGTTAGGTCCTTTGTTGCTGAAATTAATGCACAATAAATGTTTTACATGCTTTGAAGTGCTCTGAAACAAATATCGTACAATTTGAACCCAAAACAAGAATATCTCGGAAATGTTTTACCTATGAAAAGAGTACTTTACCTAAATGATGTGTTTTAACATGAAGTTTGAGATTTATAAAACATATTGCGTGTTGTATTGCTAAAATAATTTACAGAGGCATATATTTCCTCAATTAATTTGGAATATTACACAACTCAGTACAATACTCACCAGCACAATACTTTTATAACCAACAGCCTTAAAAGTTAACAGAAAACAAAAGGTAAAAAGTCGAATATTTCATTATTAGACAGTGATAAAAGCTTGATTGTTGGAAATTTTCGAGACAAAACCACAAAGAGTAATTAACTAAGATTTTGCTCTGAGTTTAGAAAGTCACAACAAACAGAACTTAGTCGCCGGACCCTCAACTCTGATGTTGGGAAATGAACGGGAAAGGAAAAAGGAAAAGGACTGCTGCGTTGTCAGAAGAGTAACTGTCTGTTTTTGTAAGTCTAGCACCTCTACGTAACGTTCCTTTCTTATTACACATTCCTTGTCGACAAGTTATCAGGAACCGCCACATTTAATTGTGGTATCATATTGTATGCAGAGTCGCACAGTAATCGCCGAGCGGGACGGATGTGATCCTTGCACCCTCTGCGTGTGTTTACGAGTGCTACGTTTGTATTACTTTATTTCAGCATATTTAGTGTTCACATACATATATAGTGATTGTGATTGTGCTTCGTGTGTGTAGTGGATTATTATTTACCACTACATAACACTAGTTCTACAAGGCTCAACAGTCGGGAACTATGGCCAAATTGTTCGATCAGCAATGCTAACTGTATATCAAACTGATTCTATTTCATAAGCTAATTGTAATTCAACGATGCCTACTGGTCATCAAGGCCGTTCTATACTATCACCACAACAACCTACGTTCGCTTCTCCACCAGTATTAATGAACAATTCTGGTGCGTCTACCGATACTACAGTGAATAAATCTTCGACCCTCCCAGCTATCTGCATCTCAGGTATCACACACAATTAATAATTCTGTTACACATCATGATGATGACCACATGGCACACTCTGTCCCAATGGATCTATCTAATGGGGCATCCAATGTGCTCCATTCAACCGGTCAGTCAGCCGGTCATACCAAACGGCTTTGTACTGCTCCACGTTCGTCATTGCCTAACATGCCACGTTATGCGTATACGATACCTACATCCAATCGTTTCCAGCCTTTAGGTGATAACCCTGATGCTGACATTTCAGATACAACTTCTGTTGCCACCAAAGAAAAAATTCCACCTATATGCCTACGTAACATTCACAATTATCAGCTACTGTTGCAAGATGTGAAAAAATGTGTACAATCCAATTGTCGCACTGAGCTTAGGGGCTCTGTTCTTAAAATGTATGCCACTAATTCTTCTGATTTCCGATGTCTTACATCTTACTTCACATCCATTAATCAAGAATATTATACCTACCAAAATCCGGCTGATAAACTATTTTCTGTAGTGATCCGCAATCTTCCTTGCTCTCTCACCGATCAAGAAATGTATGATGAGCTTTGTGCACTGCAATATCCTGTTAAACGGGTCACACGTTTACTTGGCAGAAACAGAGAGCAAATAACGATGAAGGCAAAAACACTCTAAATCTTACTCGACTGTTATATAGTGTCGTGAAGGTCGAACTTTGCCGCCGCAATACTGACATACCACAGTGTACACGTTGCCAAAACTTTGGACACACCAAAAACTACTGCAAGCTCGGTCCTAGATGTGTGAGATGTTTAGGCGCACACCATTATTCTGAATGCAAGAAACCTTCCACCATACCAGTCAAATGTGTTAACTGTGAACAAGAACATTCGGCCAATTATCGCGGTTGTCCTCACTATGTGGCGCTGAAGGAGCGCCTCTCTCGACGACCTCAGCATACAAGCTTCTCACCAGCACCGACACCGTCGTCACGTACAGTGCCTACATCAGAGCGACGTCCACAGCAGCAACCTCAGCATCAGCATACATCAGTCTTTCACCAAACGACAGCTCCTGGTGCGCAGCAGCGGACCTATTCTCAAGTAACTTCTTCTTCTCCTTCTCCTCCTCCGAATGGTCCCTCTGCTGATCAGCCGATGGATTCTGCTTCGACACCATCTCTGAATTCTCTCTCTGATCTGGTCTTACAGTTATTCTCCTATTTTCGCACTTTGCTCATCCCCATACTAACACAACTAACGCAGCTACTTAGTTCTCTTCTTCTTTCCACATTTCCCAATGGCAACGCGTAATCTGATCAGTCTGAAAAAGCTAACCCTCCTTAACTGGAATGCCAATCGTCTCCGTGCAAAACGTGCATCTTTTGTCGCTTTTCTTACCATGCATAACATAGATATTGCTTGCGTCACGGAAACGCATTTTCTTCCGAACGAGACCTTCTCAGTTCTTGGCTATAAAATCTCTCGCCAAGACCGTGTAGCTGAAACAGCTTCCGGAGGTGTTGCCATTATGATAAAACGCACTCTTAGTCACAGTGCCATATTTCTACCAGCTGTTCCTTCACTTGAAGTAGTAGGTCTCAAACTCTCTAGTACGGATGGTAACGATCTTATTGTTATGAGTGCTTATAAATCTCCCAATCATAAGTTAAATACGCGATATCTTTCGTTTTTATTCCCTCCGGATTGTAGCACTCTCCTTTTAGGAGACCTTAATTGCAAACATTCTTCCTGGGGGTGCAGGTCTACGAATCCCAATGGTCGCCTTCTCTTTAATATGTTAGATATTCATGGGCCTACTGTCTCAGCTCCAACGGACCCTACTTATTACCCTAATAATCCTCTGAATGCTCCTGACATACTTGATATTGGTCTTCATAGGAATCTTCCTCTTCAAACACAGATGTCTGCTTTAGCCGAGCTTGATTCTGACAACTGTCCTGTTGTGATTACTTTTTAACTCTCGCCTGCCTCGTTGTCCCCAGTTCCTAGACTCATCATTGGCACTGTTAACTGGGAAGCTTTTCAATCTCGGCTAGATGCTACCTTAACTTCTTCTTATTCTCTGGCGACTACTAAGGACATTGATACTGCAATAGAGCACTTCACCACTACTGTATGCCACTGTGTACGGCTTTCTACGTCACACTCTACATGGCGCAACTCACCACGTTCGTTGCCAATATCCATTCTCCGCCTTATTCAGGAGAAAAATGCTATTCGTCGACGATGGCAACGAGAACACCAACCCTGGTTACGAAGGAGACTTAACAATTTGATACGCCTTGTAAAGGTTCAGCTGGAGCGGCACCTAACAACATCATCTGGCGACTATTTCTCCACGAGACCACACCCTGTGGGATTCCACCAGACGGATTCTTCGCGAACCAACAGTTATTCCTGCACTCTCCAATGGGACCAATCTTGCTACGGACGTCACAGCTAAGTGTGACATACTGGCTGCATATTACGAACAAACGTTTGCTCTTCCCATCACATCACCCTGTTCTGCAGCTCTAGAAAATGAACTCTGTGCCCAACGCCAACAAGCTACAGTTCCACACCGAATTTCTTTCACTAGTCCTCGGGAACTATTCCATTTGATTCACAGTTATTCCTAACAAAAAGTTGCCTGGACACGATCTCCTGCCCAACATAGTTTTGAAGAACCTCACAAGGAAATCGCTTGTCTACTTATCTTCTGTTCTGAATTTCTGTCTCCAAACAGGTTACTTCGCTTCCACGTGGAAATTTGCTCATATCATTGTGTTCCACAAACCTCATAAGCCTAAACATCTGCCAGGAAGCTGTCGTCCTATCAGTCTTCTACCCACACTGTCTAAACTCTTCGAGAAGGTCATCCATCGCCGTCTCGTGCAGTACCTCAACAATAATCACATTATTCCTTCTTTTCAATTCGGGTTTCGCCCGAAACACTCTACTGCTCATCAACTATTAAGGTTAACTCAACACATTGTCACTGGCTTCGAGCATCGTCAACATACCCTAGCTATTTTCCTTGATGTACCACAGGCATTTGATAAGGTATGGCATTCTGGTTTGCTACTTAAGCTCTATCGCATTGGTCTCCCGGACTACTTAATCCACATTATTACCAGTTTTCTCTCTGATCGCACTTTTGCGGTGCGCATTGGAGGCACTCCTTCAACTGAGCGTCGTATTACAGCAGGCGTTCAATACTGGCACCAACGCTATTTAGTATTTACACTCCTGATATTCCAGACATGGCTCCAACCTCAATTGTCCTGTATGCTGACGACACTGTTTTATTTTACTCTCACTCCGATCTACATTCTGCTGTATGAACCTTACAGCTCTCTCTTGATCGCCTCACTCAATGGTGTCAGAATTGGTGCATCTCCCTTAATACCCAGAAAACTGAAGCCAAGATTTTTACCTTACACCGCTATAATCCCCCTCCGCCTATACGCCTCCTGACTGATCATGTGCCGTGGCTCCCTTCACCTACACCAGTTAAGTAACTTGGAGTGTTACTGGACACTCGGCTTAGGCGGAAGCCTTATATTGACCGCACCACTACCCTGGCATCCGCTCGTCTTTCACAACTGTCTCCATTATTTCGCAAACATACTTCACTTGCTTTAGAATCTTCACTGCTCCTATACAAATCTCTAGTTCGGCCTCTTATTACTTATGCCTGCCAGGTCTGGGGGGCTGCCAGTACTTGTCACCTGAGGCGTCTACAGGTCATCCAGAGTCGATTCCTGCGAATCGCCACCAATGCTCCTTGGTTTGTCCGAAATCAGCAGCTGCATCACGAGCTGGGACTTCTTCCTCTCCACCATTTCATCCAACAGACTGCTCGACGCTTCTTCTACAATCTACGCCACGTCCCAGGAGCTGTGACGTATAACATCGGCGTCCGAAGTCGCCGGCCAACGCGACTGAAGCGACGACTACCACAGGACCTGCTTTACAGTGATGACACTTCCACTTCTGAATAATCTACTGTTTCAATTTATCTTTTCTGTTCTTCTGTCGTACTACGTAAATTCTCACTATGAAAATATGTATACCATTTTATTAGTTCAGTGCCACTTTTATATTAGTGCAGTAACACATTTGTTTTAGTTCAGAGGAGGCACACTGTCCTACCTCTACAATGTTATTACTCTGATTATTTTGTATTTGCTGTCTCTGATCTGCAAAGCATATATTATTGCTGACCGATCTAATGAATATATTAAAAAAATATTGTATGCAAGCTGGAGAAGACGCATAATTTCCACCTGGAGCGACAAAAACAGGAAGAAAGCCTTAGAGAATATTGTACCGTGCGGCCGTTATCGCAGGCCTGAGGAAAACTCTGAACACATTTAACCGAGACTGTGTTTAGTTTAATGAGACATTTGTTCATTTTAAGCTTTTTACATTGCACAAGGTGTCATAATTATGTAAAATTATTCCAAGGTTTCCCCGTGAATTGTATAACAGTTCCTGGTGCAGTGTATTCATTCATTTCACTTGAAACAAAGCTCCTTAAACAAAGGACTAACGGCTACTTGACATGCCTCTAAAACAAATGAACTTTGTTTTCTTTTGGCCGCTACATTCAAATATTTTGTGAATTGCCAGGCCATTCTCTTTATCTGCGTTATCATTGTTTAGATGTTTTCACGCAAGAATGAACTCCGTTAGAGATTTTCTACACAACTATTTTAGAAGATTTTAAATCACTAACGCTATACCTTTATCATTGCTACACTGAATTCCAGAGATGTTTCTTTCTTAGGGGTGAATTCCGCGAAGGACGTCTAATAAATTGTTGAAACAGGATACGACAATACGATTTCCAGGAATATATCCCCGCTCCAGAATTTAGCTGGAATACTTTTGAAAACATTGATTTTGTCAACAACAGGATATATTTACTTTAACAATTTTGATTATACTTAGAATTTTTATGACAAATTAAACGTAAATCTTGAATTTTCCGAGAATATCTTCAGAAGTCTTCCATTCTGGATGACATTTGTATAATTGGTAAACTCTAAGAGATAGACAAAATATTACCATATAAAACTGTAGATCTTTGTCAAGGAACAATACATTTACACTTTTCTGAAACCAGAAATCATTGTTCACGTTTTATCTCTTGGACATACAAAGAGAACGGAATCAAAGACGTCGGCTAGGCAACCAGTTTTAAGACATTTGACTATCAAAAAGTATACTGTATTCTCGTATTCCATTGTACCTTCATTTTTTTTATCTCTTGAACATAGAAAGAGAACGGAATTACTAAGACGTCGCCTAGACAATCAGTTTTAAAACAGTTGACTATCACCAAGTATACTGTATTCTCGTATTCCCTTGTACCATCATTTTTTACCTCTTCAACATACAAAGAGAACGGAATTACAAAGACGTCACCTAGACAACAAGTTTTAAAACATTTGACTATCACAAAGTATACTGTATTCTCGTATTCCCTTGTACCATCACTTTTCTATCTCTCGAACATACAAAGAGAACGGAATTACAAAGACGTCACCTAGACAACCAGTTTTAAAACATTTTACTATCACAAAATCTACTGTATTCCCACATTCCTACCTGACGAACACTTCGCTCCAGTACCCTACCATTTTGATGGACGTGTAATTTTTCTAGGCAGGAGCTTCCAGAACGTGGCCTGTTTCTGATAAAGAAGCGAAACGTAAGGAAATGTGTAGGGAGAGACGAGAGGAATAAAGTAGGTCGTGAAATGAAGTTGGCGCGAGGAAGTAAAGTTCTGGCGTTGTGAGGGCATCATCGGCCATCCCGGACACGTACCGCAAGTTGCTCTATCACCGATTACCTCGTTACTTCCGCAAACGAGGCTCCTCTCCACTACCACCACACAATGAGAAAGACCGTGTTTGGATTGAGCACCCCACAACAACTTTCACCACCTCCTCCAAAAATGATGTGTAAGAAACATGAACATGTGAGTCATTAGCCGGGCAATTTAAGTGGCGAGGACCATTATCAAGATAAGACCCCAAATAAAATGTTTGTTGCGATCTGAAAGGCCATATTAACTTACTTTGATGTACTAAATAGAGTGGTAATTTCCACTTTTTTGTATCACGTTTTGTGACAAATCACAAAATAAATTTTAAAAATACTACAATTATGTATAGTGTCCAATATATAAAAGTTTGCAATTTCATAAAAATGTTAAGTATTACGTGAAAACTGTTACCATTTTCCAAATCAGAGAGTTTCCTTTCATATAGCTAGGCTACTTTCATAAAAATCCGGATAAATATCGCCGGACAGTAGAGTCTCTCGCTGCCCTTTATATGGCGCCTTTCTAGCCCTGTTACTTCCACAGCTTTTTTGTTATTAATATACCACGCGTAAAAGCAAAATTCATATAAACAAAATGTATATCTTGAGTTTTCTGTGAATGTTCTAAGAGGACTCTTCATTCTGAATCACTTTTGTATAACTATAATGCTCAGTTTATTTCAGATAATCGCGGCATAAACGGTTTTCGAGATATGTCTCGGTGTGCTTGGATGTCGTTTGCTATGATCAAATTGAATTAGAGTATAATAAATACAAATGTATATTTTAGCAACCTTTCAGAGTTGTTCTAGGTAATTAGTCACAACGATGAATTAAACAACTTTGTTCATGCACACGTCTATTTTCACTTACTCTTGCATTTCAAAACAAACAGGGCGGTTTAGCTCCCTCCATGCCAAGCCAAGGGTACACGTGCACTAAACTAGAGCTCAAGAGAAAATCCGAAACCCACCCCTGCCACCCAATATCAAATTTGTCCTTCATGCAGTCTTATTAATTAAATTCTTCTCTTTAATTTCATCCATATTTCATTATTGTAGACAGAACACTTGCAAGCACAGTAGTCGATCTGCTATTTTGCGCCGAATTGTTTAATACTTCATAAAAAATAAGTTTCTTGTAATATAAGCGCAATTTTTAGGATAAGTTTTGCTCTAAATGTATAATGCTTCTAACAGTACGTATTTTTCACTTACCCTTTTCCTTGTTGGATTTTGAAATAGTTAAACTTTGCTAAAATACAAAACAGTTATTCGTTTTTAATCTCACGGCCGTCGCATAGAGAAAAACTCATACAAAATCTACCACGTCTTAGACTTGCTGTATCCTTTGTACTTGCAGAAGAGTAGAGACCCTTTGTGAGTGCATAAGCCCAGATTTCTTGATAAAATTTTGTATATCAATTACGAATAAAGATATTTACTGCTTGATTTCTGCTAATATCTGTGCAAACGCGGAGTTAAGTTTACAAAATTTGCATGTACATCCTGTAACGTTATGTCATATCAGACGAAGAATGAAATGATGTTAAAATAAGTACAGGATACATAGAGCTTAAAGTTACCAGACATTCATCTTTAAGGATAAGGGAGAACCTCCAATGCTAAGCCATATCGGACGATGAATGAAATGATGTTCAAATGAGTACAAGGTACATAGAACTTAGTTACCAGATATTCATTTTTCAGAGTGAGGGAAAACTCCCGTTAAGTCATATCTGACGATGAATGAAATTATATTCAAATGAGTACAGAGTACATAGAGCTTAGAGTTACCAGACATTCATCTTTTAGGATAAGAGAAAACCTCCAACGTTAAGTCATATCGGACGATGAATGAAATTATGTCCAAATGAGTACATGGTACATAGAGCTTAGAGTTACCAGACATTCATCTTTCAGGATATGGAGAAACCTCCAACGTTGAGTCATATCGGACGATAAACGAAATGACGTCCAAATGAGTACAGGGTAAATAGAGGTTAGAGCTACCAGACATTCATCTTTCAGGATATGGAGAAACCTCCAACGTTGAGTCATATCGGACGATGAATGAAATAATGTTCAAATAAGTACAGGGTACATGGAGCTTAGAGTTACCCGACATTCATCTTTCAGGATAAGGGAAAATCTCCAACGTTAAGTCATATCTGACGATTAATGAATTGATGATGAAATAAGTACAGGGTACATAGAGCTTAGAGTAACCAGACATTCATCTTTGAGGATAAGGGAAAACCTCCTACGTTAATTCATATCGGACGATTAATGAATTGATGATGAAATAAGTACAGGGTACATAGAGCTTAGAGCTATCAGACATTCGTCCTTCAGTATAAGAGAACACTTCTACGGTGAAGTCTTATCGGACGATGAATGAAATGATCTTATACTGTAAATAATACATATCATTTATTATATAGATTACTGTTTCCGATGCTTATGGTCAGTAGAAGGTAGCCTCACGTGGCACACAGCGCTAATTACGATAATAAAAAGCTAGCCGTGTTTATTTGCAGAAAGATTTGTTGTGTTAGTCATATTTAGTTCCATACACTGGTGCACAGTGCTGCTAATGAAGTCGTGTAGTCCTTCGCTTTTATTGCTAAGGCTTCTGTTTGACCGATTTCCTCGCCAGCAATTTCCGCAATGAATGGTTCATTTCCTTGAAACTTTACGCCACACATTGCTCCAGCTTAAGGAATATCTAGTGAATTTACAAAAATAAACATAACTGAAGAATTGAGTGTTTCTACTGTTGCAAAGGTGCCGGGTTCAAACCCAGCACTTGGACGATAATTTGCTAAAGCACTGTCGGTAGGTTTACTGACATGTAAATTTATTTTATCTCAAACACCACATTAAATAAAACTTACATTTCAAATTATCTTGGAATATCCTCTCAAACCTCTCTTAATTCGTGGGGAAATTCACATGATCGCTCAAATCTGTGGGCGTGAGGTCGGCAGTTCAGGCCATATCCGGAAATCTTTTCGTAAGTTTACAATTCAGAGAATGCAATAGAAGCAATAAAAGACTCAGTGAAAATTGTAGCAAAAACATTTTACAGAAACAAGCAAAGAAGCCACTTCGTGAAGTACACCAAAACTGCTTCATACCAAACACTTTTCATATCCTCTTCCTTAAGGGTTGCATTCTTCATTTATCTACAACGCATACATTAGGTAGAGGAGGTATTGCATTTGCGTGAACCATTTCCGAGATATCCCATGTCATTTATCAGATATTCTCAATACATTTCTCAGATGCGGAGTATTTATTCCTTATTCATTTCTTTTCTGTCTCTTTGTCATACAAAAATAAAGCAATTACAAATTTGTAACAAAGTAACTAGCTTTAAAACATTTGACTATCACTTAGTCTACTGTATTCCCATATTTCCTTGTAACTTCAAATTTTATCTCCTGGAAGTAGAAAGAGAACGGAATGTCAAAGACGCCACCTACACAACCAGTTTTAAAACATTTGACTATCACAAAGTCTACCGTATTCCCATATTCCTTTGTACCTTCAACTTTTATCTCCTGGATCTAGCGGAATGTCAAAAACGCCACATACACAACAAAATTTAAAACATTTGACTATCACATAGTCTACCGTATTCCCATATTCCCTTGTACCTTCAACTTTTATCTCCTGGATTTGGAAAGAGAACGGAATGTCAAAAACGCCACCTACACAACCAGATTTAAAACATACTATCACATAGTCTACCGTATTCCCATATTCCCTTGTACCTTCAACTGTTATCTCCTGGATTTAGAAAGAGAACGGAATGTTAAAAACGCCACCTACACAACCAGATTTAAAACATTTGACTATCACAGATTCCACTGTGTTCCCATATTCTTTTGTACCTTCAACTTTATCTCCTGGATGTAGAAAGAGAACGGAATGTCAAAAACGCCACCTACACAACTAGTTTCAAAACATTTGACTATCACTTAGCATACTGTATTTCCATATTCCCTTGTACCTTCATTTTTTATCTCTGGGACATACAAAGGGAACGGATTTTCAATGACGTCACCTAGACAACCATTTCATAACACTTGACTATCACTTAATCTACTGTATTCTCATATTCCCTTTTACCTTCACCTTTTTTCTCCTGGATGTAAAGAGAGAATGTAGTGTCAGAAATACCATCTGCACAATCAGTTTTAAAACATTTGACTATCACTTAGTCTACTCTGTTCCCATATTCCCTTGTACCATCATTGTTTATCTCTTAGACTTACAACGAGAACCGAATTTCAAAGACGTCACCTAGACAACCAGTTCTAAAACATTTGACTGTCACTTAATCTGCCGTATTCCCATATTACCTTGTAAAGTCGCGCTGTTGGAACGGTTACCATGGATTTATCTTTCTTACTAGAAACGTCTCAGATAACGCACTGATTATTCTTGTAAGAGTGAGACGGGAACTGACGCGCCTCCCGGTCGTGTGCTAAACACAAATGAACGCATCACTTCAGCCAATGGAATTCGCAGGAATCACAAATGGCAGATGTTTACTCCACGTAGAGTAATCAGTGCGTTATCCGAGAGTTTTCTATTACCAAAGATAAATCCATGGTAACCGTTCGAACAGTGCGACTATGCCGTCATTTTTTATCTCTTGGATGCAGAGAACGGAATTTCAAATACGTCTCCTAGACACCCAGTTTTAAAACATTTGACTATCATTTAAAGTCTACTGTATTCACATATTCACATGAACCTATATTTTGTTATCTCTTGAGGACACAAAGAGAACGGAATTTCAAATATATCACCTAGGCTACCAGTTTTAAAACATTTGACCATTACTTGAAGTCTACTGTGTTCCCACATTCCCTTGTACCTTCATTTTTTATCTCTTGAACGTACAAAGGGAACGGAATTACAAAAACGTCACCTAGACAATCAGTTTTAAGACAGACTTATCATTTCAAGTTTACTATATTCATATTACTACAATGGGGCAAGGTTTCTTCTTGAAGTAGAAAAGAATGTTAAAAATTAAAAAAATTGCTATCTTGATGTTCATCTTTCTGCCCAGGAAGCACTACGATTTCAACTATTTAGAATAATTTACATACGGGTACATTATAAAGGAAAATCAGTATTTTTCTCATTCCCTGAGACATTTCACATTTTTGTCGAGCAACTGGCCGTCAAGTAGCACTTCGACTTGGGCTGTGAGATTTAAACAGCGGAATGGATATTGTCGGTAGTGACTGTACCGAGCAACAGATAATCCGATCTGCCCCTCTCCACAACTTATTTGCATTCTTGTTCCTCCCTTTCTTCATATCGAAATGTTATCTACAGTAGACCCGACGCTGAACGTTTGCAGATGCAGTGCATCAAAATTAATTGGTTCAGTATGTAGTGTGGGGGACTGGCCGAACCTCGAGGCCAGCTCT
The DNA here is from genome assembly GCA_030765055.1 of Mantis religiosa. Lineage (NCBI taxonomy): Eukaryota > Metazoa > Arthropoda > Insecta > Mantodea > Mantidae > Mantis > Mantis religiosa. Next base: position 382,532,052 of record CM060950.1, read on the forward strand.
CGTACGCGTATCTTCAGTTTCAAAGTTTACCCTCTCAGAAGTACGTACTGCCTATATCTGCGCTGCAGCACAGCAGCTCTCCAGTGTTAGTTTGGGACGATCAAACAGGTAGCAAATAGCATAACTCATTTGAACATCGTTTCATTCAACGTCCGAAGTGACTTAACTTTGGAGGACTTCAATTTAAAATTGAGGTAGTTCAGAGCGAACCTAGCGTCAGAAATTAGGTTTTCGTCTAGTGTCTTTAATTCGTATAGAGAAAAATTCATATGGAGTGAATATTTCCAGTAAGCGAGTTCAGTTTTCTTATTTGTTACCTTATTGTCTTAGAAAATGTTAGTCCACCGCAGTGGGGAGTTGAATCTCCGATCTTGACTTGAAAACGAAACCACACTAAGAGTAGAATAGCAGCGAGCTTCATCAGAACAAATCCACACATTCTCATTCATTCTCTGATATGACTTAACGTTGGAGGACGTAATTTGAAAAAAAAAAATTCGTATGATATGACTTAACTTTGGAGATTTTCTCTTATCCTGAAAGATGAATGTTTGGCAACTCTAAGCTCTATGTACTCCGTACACTTTTGAACATTTTATTCAACGTACAATATGTCTTTACGTTGGAGTTCGTAAATTTCGGGGCGGGGGGAATTTGAGAAATAGGTCATGTAAAGTTCAGAGTCATCCTAGCGTCATAAATTAGAATTTCAATGTCTTCAGTTGTTGAACATATATTCATTTGAATGTCGCACCGTGATTTATTTACTTCCGTTCTTTTGTTTTTATGATATAATTGCGTACAGACTACACATGTCGTCTAGCTGCACACATAACCTTAAAATATAAAGCGAATGGGGTATCGGTAGCCATTTTAACTTCTAGCTGACTGTATCGATATGATTTATTAATTAGTAACTCATTACCGGAGTATCGTATTCTACAAACCGCCTTAATTAGTTGCATCGATCTCTCACAAGCCTAGGGCAGTAAGTACCACATGTCGCTTACGTGTTGAGCCTCAGACGTGACCACAAGTAGGTGGTCTATCTGATAGTCTTTCTATATTGTAACGAATTTCTTACACCTAACTGCAGAAATACAGGAAACATGATATTGCACTTTAAAACCCCATTGCCACTTTATTCGAAACTATATTTTCGAAATTCAAAAGGCAGATATTTTAACAAAAGTTTTGTGTATGTTTAAAGTATAAAAAACAAACGAAAAAGAAGTGATGAAAAAAATTCCGTCAAAATAAACTTGTATTAAACTGCATTGATAGGAAGTTAAACACATTGAGATAATTCAGCATTTAATCTGGACCACAGAATAGTTACGAAGTTGCTGTGAATGTGTTTCCATTTTGCGCTACCACGAAATGCATCACGGGGCACCATAATTACATATTCAAGGCAATAGAAGTATTCCTCGAGCCCACATATTGTGCGTGGGCCCATTTGGTGCCAAATTATTGCGACGAGTAGCTTTTCCTTATTGTGAAAAATAAAACACGGCTGCTATTATAAACTGAAGATCAGACGTTTTCACAGTTACTTCTACCCGACTCTAAGTTTGTGTTACCTATGCTTTGTTTCTAAATAAGTCAATAATAGTTACAAAATATATCTATCCAAGAAATTAATAACCTCGAATGTGATTCAAGAATAAAATGTGTCATATAATAATTAATAACGGCTTTTCACCTGATTTAGATGGAGTCTTCTTCGTGTTATAGTCTCGTATCTCGATATATCCACTAAATAAGCAGCCGAACGTCTTACAGAATAGCAACTATCCTAACAACACTACAAATGAAACGAGAAACCTGCGTGTGTTAATATTACAACAAATAAACCAAAATTTTTTTTCGGGACATTAGGTCATTTAAGTCCAGCGTAAAGTTTTACCAGACCATGTATGAAATGATATTCAAATGGGTACAAGGTGCATAGAGCTTAGATTTATCAGACATTAATCTTTCAGGATAAGAGAAAACCTTCAGCGTTAAGTCATATCGGACGATGATTGAAATGATGCTCAAATTAGTCCAGGGTACAAAAGGCTTACAGTTAACAGACATTCATCTTTCAATATAGGAGAAAACCTCCAACGTTAAGTCATATCGGACGATGAATGAAATGTGTTCAAATTAGTACAGGGTACATAGAGCTTAGAGTTAACAGACATTAATCTTTCAGAATAGGAGAAAACCTCCAACGTTGCCACACCGGACGATGAATAAAATGATGTTCAAATGAGTACAGGGTACATAGAGCTTAGAGTTACCAGTCATTCATCTTTCAGGATAAGAGAAAATCTCCAACGCTCAGTCATATCGGACGATGAATAAAATGATGTTCAAATAAGTACAGGGTAAATAGAGATTTGAGTTACCAGACATTCATCTTTCAGGATAGGAGAAAAACTCCAAAGTTAAGTCATATCGGACGATGAATAAAATGATGTTCAAATGAGTACAGGGTACATAGAGTTTAGAGTTACCAGACATTCATCTTTCAGGATAAGAGAAAACCTCCAACGTTAAGTCATATCGGTCGATGAATGAAATGATGTTCAAATGAGTACAGGGTGGATAGAGCATAGAGTCATTCACCTTTCAGGATAAGGGAAAACCTCCAACGTTAAGTCATATCGGACGATGAATGAAATAATGTTCAAATGAGTACAGGTTTCATAGAGCTTAGAGTTACCAAACATTCATATTTCAGAACAAGAGAAAACCTCCAGCGTTAAGTCAAATCGGACGATGAATGAAATGATGTTCAAATGAGTACAGGGTATATAGAGCTTAGAGTTATCAGACATTCGTGTTTCAGGATAAGGGAAAACCTCCAACGTTAAGTCACATCGGACGATGAGTGAAATGATGTTCAAATGTATACAGGGTACATAGAGCTTAGAGCTATCTGACATTCGTCCTTCAGTTTAAGAGAATACTTCTGAGGTGAAGTCTTATCGGACGATGAATGAAATGATCTTATACTGTAAACAATACATATAATTTATTATATAGATTACAGTTTCCGATGCTTAAGGTCAGTAGTAGGTAGGCTCACGTGGCACACAGCGCTAATTACGATAACAAAAAGCTAGCCATGTTTATTTGCAGGAAGAATTGTGTGTTAGTCATATTTATTTCCATACACTGGTGCAAAGTGCTGCGAATGAAGTCGAGTAGTACAACGCTTTTACTGCTAAGGCTTCTGCTTGCACGATTTCCTCGTGGGAACTTCCGCAATGAATGGTTCATTTCCTTGAAACCTTACGCTACACATTGCTCCAGATTAAGGAATATCTGGTGAACTTACAAAGATAAACATAACTGAAGAGCTGAGTGTTTCTACTGTTGCTGAGGTGCCGGGTTCAAACCCAGCACTTGGGCAATAATTTGCTAAAGTAATCTCGGTAGTTTTACTGACATTTAAATTTATTTTATCTAAAACACTACATTAAATAAAACTTACATATCAAATTATTTTGGAATAACCTCTCAAACCTCTCTTCATTCGTGGGGAACTTCACATAATCGCTCAACTCTGTGGGCGTGAGGTCGGCAGTTCAGGCCAGATCCGGAAATCCGTTCGTAAGTTAATAATTCAAAGAATGCAATAGAAGCAATAAAAGGCCCAGTGAAAATAGTAGCAAAAACATTTTACAGAAACAAACAAACAAGCCACTTCTTGAAGTACACCAAAGCTGCTTCATACCAAACACTTTTTATATCCTCTTCCTTAAGGGTTGCCTTCTTCCTTTATCTACAACGTTTACATTAGGTAGAAAAGGTATTGTATTGGCTTGAACCATTTCCGAGATATCCCATGTCAATTATCGGATATTCTCAATACATTTCTCAGATGCGGAGTATTTATTCCTTATTCATTTCTTTTCTGTCTCTTTGTCATAAGAAAATAAAGCAATTACAAATTTGTAACAAAGTAGCCAGCTTTAAAACATTTGACTATCACTTAGTCTAATGTATACTCATATTGCCTTGTACCTTCAACTGTTATCTCCTGGATGTAGAAAGAGAACCGAATGTCAAAGACGCTACCTACACAACCAGTTTTAAAACATTTGACTATCACATAGTCTACCGTATTCCCATATTCCCTTGTACCTTCAACTGTAGAAAGAGAACGGAATGTCAAAAACGCCACCTACACAACCAGTTTTAAAACATTTGACTATCACTTAGTCTACTGTATTCCCATATTCCCTTGAAACTTCATTTTTTTATCTCTAGGACATAGAAAGAGAACGGAATTTCAAATACGTCACCTAGATAACCAGTTTTAAAACATTTGACTGTCAGTTAAAGTCTACTGTATTCCCATATTTCCTTGTACCTTCATTTTGGATCTCTTAGACATACAAAGAAAACGGAATTTCAAAGACGTCAGCTAGTCAACCTGTTCTAAAACATTTGCGTATCACTTAGTCTACTGTATACCCATATTCCCTTGTATAGTCGCGCCGCTGGAACGGTTACCATGAATTTATTTTTGTTAATAGAAGCCTCTCAGATAACGCACTGATTACACTGGGGAACAAAAAAAAAAATATTTTTATATACCAGAAACAAAATAGGCAAATTCCTATGTAAGCTGATCTGCTGATTCCAAAAATTACCCTCAAAATGTTGTATCATGTAAAGTTTTTTAGGCATTCATAATTTTTTATGAAAACTTACAGAAGTGTGATGTGATAAATCATATTTGATGAATTGAAAATAATAGGTATTTTATTGCCAAATAACATTGAAAATAATAATAATTATTATTAATTATTATTAAAATAAATAAACACAAGATAATGATGAAAACCAATACCTGAATTATCTCAGAAGTGTTTTACTGCTGTTTTTTTATTTTTTTTATTGACTCTCCCGTTTGAGGAACCAACAATAGTCTCCGAACATGGCTGAATCCCAGCGAACTTGGTAACGTCTCTCCATCTCAGAAATGTCCTGGTGAAAACGCTCACCTTGCTCATCACTTACTACAGCTCCTAGGTTCGTAGGTAAACTATCAAGGCGAGAGTGCAAAAAGTGGAATTTAAGTGACATACGGCAACCCATTTCTTTTTAGCCCCTTAATAGTTCTGAGACTAAAGTTTTATAATTTTCTTCTTTGTTATTGCCCAGGAAGCCTTCCACCACTGATTTAAATGATTTCCATGCTGCCAGTTCAACAAGTTTAAGCTTTGATTAAAAAACACTGTCTTTAAGAAGCAGTCTTATTTGAGGACCGACAAATATACCTTCCTTCAATTTAGATTCACTTGTTTTGGGAAAGATACTTCTTAAATACTCAAATGCACTTTCACTTTTGTCCAAACCTTTAACAAAATTCTTCATTAACCCGAGCTTTATGTGAAGTGGCGGGAGAAGAACTTTGTTTGGGTGTACTGGAGGCACATACTTAACATTGCTTGCTCCAGGGGTATAGGCTTCCCTTTTCCCCCACTCTTTCACTATAAAATGCTTGTCAGTTGCCCTACTGTCCCATAAGCACAAAAAACAGCAATATTTTGTGAAACCTCCCTGCAATCCCGTTAGCAATGCAAATACCTTGAGGTCACTACAAATTTCCCAGCCATGGTTTTGATAACTAATAGCATCTAAAATTATGGACATGGAATCGTATGTCTCCTTCATTCCTATGGCATGAAATAAAGGTATTGAAGGTAGTAAATTGCCATTATGAAGCAACACTACCTTTAAGCTGTTTTTAGAAGAGTCAATGGCTATTATTTTAAATTAAATCAATATGAGTTGGTATCATACCTCATTTCTGTAATGTTATATAAAAGTATAAGAATATCTCAAAAACGGTACGTGATACAGCATTTTCAGAGGCAGTTTTGGAATCAGCGAGTTATTTTGCATAAGAATTAGCCTATTTTGTTTCGGGTACAAAAACGTGTTCCCTAGTGTTATTCTTGTAAGGGTGAGAGGGGAACTGACGCGCCTCCCGGCCGTGTGCTTAACACAAATGAACGCATCACTTCAGCCAATGTAATTCGAAGGAATCACAAATGACAGATGTTTACTCCAAGTAGAGTAATCAGTGCGTTATCCGAGGGTTTTCTATTTCGAAAGATAAAACCATGGTAACCGTTCGAACAGTGCGACTATGCCTTCATCTTTTATCTCTTGGATACACACAGATAACGGAATTACAAAAAACGTCACCTAGACAATCAGTTTTAAAACAGACTTATCATTTCAAGTCTAATATATTCATATCACTACAATAGGGTAAGGTTTATCTTGAAGTAGGAAAAAGTGTTGAAAATTAAAAAATTGCTATCTTGATGTTCATCTTTCTGCCCATGAAGCACCACGATTTCAATTGTTTCGATTTATCTAAAATGATTTACATACGAGTACATTATAAAGGAAAATCAGCTTTTTCTCATTCGCTGAGACATTTCACATTTTTGTCGAGCATTTGGCAGTCAAGAAGCATTTTGACTTGGGCTGTGAGATTTAAACAGCGGAATGGATATTGTCGGTAGTGACTGTACCGAGCAACAGATAATCCGATCTGCCCCTCTCCACAACTTATTCTCATTCTTGTTCCTCCCTTTCTTCATTTGGCGATGTTATCTACAGTAGATCCGACGCTGAACGTTTGCAGATGCAGTGCATCAAAATTAATTGGTTCATTAAGTAGCGCGGGGACTGGCTGAACCTCGAGGCCAGCTCACGTACGGGTATCTTCAGTTTCAAAGTTTACCCTCTCAGAAGTACGTACTGCCTAAATCTGCGCCGCAGCACAGCAGCTTTCCAGTGTTGGTTTGGGACAATCAAACAGGTAGCAAGTAGCATGACTCATTTGAACATCGTGTCATTCATCGTTCGATGTGACTTAACGTTGAAGGACTTCAATTTAAAATTGAGGTAGTTCAGAGCGAACCTAGCCTCAGAAATTAGGTTTTCGGCTAGTGTCTTTAATTCGTATAGAGAAAAATTCATATGGAGTGAATATTTCCAATAAAGGAATTCATTTTCGTATTTGTTTCCCTTTTGTCTTAGAAAATGGTAGTCCCCTGAATTACGGAGTTGAATCTCTGATCTTGACTTCAAAACGAGGCCACACTAAGAGTAGATAATCAGAGAGCTTCATCAGAACAACGTTTAATAGCTTCATAACCTAAAATTTAGTAAAATACGTCTCGGATGTTGTTTATTTTATTATCAGCAGAAGAACATGTTTAACATAATGAGCGCGGCTTTATTAATTAATAATAAAGACTGAGTCAAGTTGGAGTATTGTAATTTCATGCCTCAGTAGCTGACGAACCTCAGAGATAAGGTTCCTAATGTGGAATACGATGTTTCCCGTACGTGCTGCTGCGTGATTGTAACACCACAACGTAATTACCTTTAATTGCTGAAACATCGTTACCGCCGCATCGCATTACTGGACGTGATGCTTCTAAGAGTCATGCAAATGGTACTATCTGGACCCTCTAATAGGGCTCGCAATGGTCAACAGATAAGTCGCGCGTTATCCCAACTTAAACAGAAGTTTCGTGTTCTCAAACGCTCCGGAACTGTGAAAATTTCCAACATTAAATTAGGGAGCCATTTCGCGCTCAAACATGGCGCATATTAGGCTATAAATTGTGACGTAGGTGTGCTGTAGTTTTTTCAGCACAAGTTGGTTTACAGGTCAGTAAATTTAATGGCACATTAAATACACTTAAGGGCCATCAGTCTGTATTGACACATGTTATCTGTAGTTGATACGAAGGCTCATAAATGCTATAAAAGAAAATTCATGCTTAAATGAGCCCGGGATCCATACAGCTTAGGTATACCAAACATTCATCATTCAGGGTAGTTGAGTCCAGAGATTCTACTCCCATTAGTCCTGGACGCGTAGGACCAAGACCTGGGCCTCTAAAAACCAGGGAGTATCCGAGCTGTCCCAAAGGGCACTCGGCGTCCTCCGTGGGGTTTTCCATAGGACAAGTCCTGGGTTACTATCAAGGACACAAGATGGGATGGAAGTGGATACGCCACTTACGCGCGCAAACAGCAAAGGTGAAGGCTACCGATATGACCTCCGTGGAGCCGCCTGGTGATCTTCTACTAGCTCTTCAGGCTAGTACCCAGGAATATTGATGGCTTCCCTCAACCCCGTGCGGAGACGTACCCGATTCCCACGGGTATCGGGAACCACTGCCCTCTCGAGACCAACCCAATCCGAACAACTCTCAAAGGGAGGGCATCGAATGTTCGGCCCAAGGTTCCTCTAGTAACGCCTCAGGTAGGTGTGCTAAGGGTCCGCAGCGCCCGCAATACGGCAGCTGAAGGGGACGGTTCCCCTCCCCTACGGATAAGGGAAACACCGGCAAAAGCGTTATCGCCCCAACCGAGTTTAAAAGTCGGGAGTTCTTGAATACGATGCTCACTCTACCACCTACGCAACAGAGCCGGGAGCATTTGTCAGTTGATTGTAAAGTTCAGTTATCTTTATTTATGTAACTTTAAATCTTGTTACCCTCACCTGATTTTCTCTACTTCAGTAAAAATAGTTTTGCAAACACTTGTTGCTCTCTTTCATGATAAGCATTGACTTATTCTTAATCTGGTAGTAGGTACAAGAGAATATAATAATATAGTAGACTGTTAGTGATGGAAGCTTTAAAACTGGTTGTCTTTGTAATTCTGTTCTTTTTATATTCCCAAGAGATGAAAAAATGAAGGTACAAGAGAATATGGAAGTACAGTAGACTTTAAGTGATTGTCAAATGATTTAACACTAGTTGTCTAGGTGACGTCTTTGAAATTCCGTACTCTTTGGATGTCCAAGAGATAAAAAATGAAGGTACAAAGGAATATAAAAATACAATAGACTAAGTGATAGTCAAATGCTTTAAAAGTGGGTCTAGGTGACGTCTTTGTAATTTCGTTCTCTTTGTATGTCCAAGAGATTAAAAATGAAGGTACAAGGAAATATTGGAATACAGTAGATTTTAAGTGATAGTCAAACGTTTTAAAACTGGATGTCTAGGTGACGTCTTCGTAATTTCGTTTCTTTGTATGTCCAAGAGATTAAAAATGAAGGTACAAGGAAATATTGGAATACAGTAGATTTTAAGTGAGAGTCAAATGTTTTAAAACTGGATGTCTAGGTGACGTCTTCGTAAATTCGTTCTCTTTGTATGTCCAAGAGATTAAAAATGAAGGTACAAGGAAATATTGGAATACAGTAGATTTTAAGTGATAATCAAACGTTTTAAAACTGGTTGTCTAGGTGACGTCTTTGTAATTCCGTTCTCTTTGTATGTTCAAGAGATTAAAAATGAAGGTACAAGGAAATATTGGAATGCAGTAGACTTTAAGTGTTAGTCAGATGTTTTAAAACTGGTTCTCTAGGTGACGTCTTTGTAATTTCGTTCTCTTTGTATTTCCAAGAAATAAAAAATGAAGGTACAAGGGAATACGGGAATACAGTAGATTTAAATGATTGTCAAATGTTTTAAAACCGTTGTCTTGGTGACGTCTTTGAAATACCGTTCTCTTTGTATGTCCAAATTTTCCACATGGAAAAATTGTGTAGTTTGTGGAAAGCTGTAGAGATTCTTCTCCCATAACGTTACTTTACATAAATTTGGCTTTATGATTACGGACCGTGAGAGAGTTAATAACTCGTTTAGGTCGTACGTGTTGCTGATAATGTTCTAACAACCAGAACGAGGAAACAACATTGTCATTCGTCCCAGCATTATAATAATTACATTAGTTAACGTCTAGTTACAGTTGTAAATGAGAATTGTGCGTTTCCGTTTTGTCTTTTAATTAATTAACGATTACCTCTCATTTTGATGGCTGTGTCCACTTAACTAAAGGCAATACAAGAAACAGACGGAAAACTTAAAAGTAAAATTAGACATTCGTTAGAACTAATCCAATTCCATTTCCTGCTGCTCCCTTAATTTTATGGTTCGTGCAGTCGGTCATTATCACTGAAGATGACGGCAGACACCTGTGGAAATTAACTCAGTGCTAAAGTTATACTCTAGTTTCTAGGATATTTTCCAAATGTTGTAATATTTACTGAAATATTTACCTATACTACTCTTCATAGATTAAATTCCATGCAACATCTTAAATTAGTATGATCCATTTAAAACTAAACCACTTCAATGGCCCATAACATTTGAACCAATAATAAGACACGCTTGCAACTTTGGGAGAATGTAATAGACAATTGGGAGATTACATTACACTACCTAGGGCTGTTCAATAAAGAATGATCAGGATTTTTTTTAGAACGTACCTTTAATCATCCTCATAATTTTGAATGTCCTTTCCAAAATAGTCTCCCCTGAATGCGATGCACTTGTCCCAGCGTTTCTGCCAGTCCTCATAGACATTCTGGAAACCATTTTTGAGAGATACTTCAAACTCGCCTCCGCAGCCTTCACCACTGCTTCTGATGATGGATAATGTTTACCACGAAGGCGTTTCTTCAAGTTACGGAATAGAAAAAAGTCTCATTGGGCTAAATACGGACTGCGGGGAGGGTGAGGGATGCACATCACGTTGATTTTTGCAAGATATTCAGCAACAGCATTTGCAATATGCGGCCGCGCATTATCGTGGTGCAGCATCCAACTTGCTTCACGGAAATGTGGTATTTTGCGCCTGATATGGACTTGGAATGTTTTCAGGATATCCCTATAATACTGTCCAGCTACTGATGTGTGTGCAGGTACAACATGCTGATAAACCATTCCATGAATATCAAAGAATGAGATGACCATAACTTTCCCAGCAGAAGCAACCACTTTTGCTTTTTGGAGGTTGTTGATGGAGATTTCCACATTGAGCTTTACTGTTTGTTTTCAAGATCAAAATGATGTAGGCAAGTTTTATCAGTAGTGATTACTTTGAAAGAAACTACGGATCTTCCTGTCGCATCAACTTTAGCTGCATGCAGAATTGCATGTGAATGTCTTTTGTTCGGGAATCAATAGTCTTGGAACCCATCGCGCACAAATACGTCTCATGTGTAATGTTTCTGTCACCAACGTGTGGGTGGCACCCAATGAAATATTCAGTATTTCATAAAGTGTTCTTAGGTAATTCGACCATCCTTTCTCATAATGGCAGCAGCAGTGCTGATGTCTTATTTAGTAAGAACAACCGACTGGAGCACCGGGACCACCTTCCTTTGAAATTGTCTCCCCTCTTTAAACATTTTGAACCACCTTCGAGCTGTGCTGTAGGGAAGAACGGACTTTCCATCGGCCTCCTGTAACGTTGTATAGGCCTCAACTGAAATATTCTTGAGACGAAGGCAGAATTTCAATGCCGCATATTGTTCCTCGCGTATTACCTCCATTGCAGCGCGGTAGATGATGAACATGTCTGAAATTACCTGGCTCTCACAGGAACCATGGGTATCAACAATGGAACTACTACATTAAGCTAACAGAATATAAGATTGAATTTTAATGTGAAAAATTATGACCGCAAACAATTTTGATCATTCTTTACTGAACCGCCCTCGTACATCACAGAAGATGTTGGAAGTGTCCTCCACCAGCATCTATACAAGTATTCACTCGTCTCACCATGTTCTCTGTAGTTTTGGGGAGAGTTTCCTCGCCAATGTTACTTATTTCGTTTCAAATGGATTCCTTGAGAACATCAGTTGTCCATGGCATATCCTTGTACACTATTTTTTAGATCCTCCACGAGAAAAAATCCAGTGAGGTTAGGTCAGGGGTTCTGGGGGGCCACAGGCCTTTTGAGATTATTCCATTATAAAAGGAACTGCTGCTTACAAGTTCCATGATGTCATTAGATGACACGTTGTGACATGTTGCGCCATCTTCCTGGAAACAACCTTCTCTCAGTTCTATATTATCTCCGTAAAACTTAACAGAATATGGTAAGACGAGTGCAAACATGTATAGATGCTGGGGGAGAATACTGGCAACATTTTCTCTTAAATGTCAACAGTGTAATGCAATTTCCGGATTGTGTGTTATATTCTCCCAAAGCTACAAGTGTGTCCCATTCTTGATTCAAAAGTTATGGCCTATTGAAGCGGTTCAGGTTTATATGGATCGCACTATATAAGTCGATGTACCTGTAATTTAGAAAATAAATATTTTCCTGTTTAACGCTGCTGAAATATTCAAGAACTCCCTGTTCTAATTTCCATTAGTGTGATCAGTATTTTCCAGGGTTTTCCCTTACCTTGAAAGATGAATGTGTAGTATGTCTAAGATCTATGTACCCTGTACTCATTTGAATATCATTTCATTCATCGTCCGGTATGACTTAACGTTGGAGGTTTTCTCTTATCCTGAAAGATGAATGTCTGGTAACTCTAAGCTCTATGTACCCTGTACTAATTTGAATATCATTTCATTCATCGTCGGATATGACTTAACGTTGGAGGTTTTCTCTTATCCTGAAAGATAAATGTGTGGTAGCTCTAAGCTCTATGTACCCTGTACTCATTTGAACATTATTTCATTCATCGTCCGATATGACTTAACGTTGGACGTTTTCTCTTATCCTGAAAGATGAATGTCTGTTAACCCTAAGCTCTATGTACCCTGTACTCATTTGAACATCATTTCATTCATCGTCCGATATGACTTAACGTTGGACGTTTTCTCTTATCCTGAAAGATGAATGTCTGTTAACCCTAAGCTCTATGTACCCTGTACTCATTTGAACATCATTTCATTCATCGTCGGATATGACTTAACGTTGGAGGTTTTCTCTTATCCTGAAAGATGAATGTCTGGTAACTCTAAGCTCTATGTACCCTGTACTCATTTGAACATCATTTCATTCATCGTCGGATATGACTTAACGTTGGAGGTTTTCTCTTATCCTGAAAGATAAATGTGTGGTAACTCTAAGCTCTATGTACCCAGTACTCATTTGAACATTATTTCATTCATCGTCCGATATGACTTAACGTTGTCCGTTTTCTCTTATCCTGAAAGATGAATGTCTGTTAACCCTAAGCTCTATGTACCCTGTACTCATTTGAACATCATTTCATTCATCGTCCGATATGACTTTACGTTGGACGTTTTCTCTTATCCTAAAGATGAATGTCTGTTAACCCTAAGCTCTATGTACCCTGTACTCATTTGAACATCATTTCATTCATCGTCCGATATGACTTAACGTTGGACGTTTTCTCTTATCCTGAAAGATGAATGTCTGTTAACCCTAAGCTCTATGTACCCTGTACTCATTTGAACATCATTTCATTCATCGTCCGATATGACTTTACGTTGGACGTTTTCTCTTATCCTAAAGATGAATGTCTGTTAACCCTAAGCTCTATGTACCCTGTACTCATTTGAACATTATTTCATTCATTGTCCGATATGACTTAACGTTGGAGGTTTTCTCTTATCCTGAAAGGTGAATGTCTGTTAACTCTAAGCTCTATGTACCCTGTACTCATTTGAACATCATTTCATTCATCGTCCGATATGACTTTACGTTGGACGTTTTCTCTTATCCTAAAGATGAATGTCTGTTAACTCTAAGCTCTATGTACGCTGTACTCATTTGAACATTATTTCATTCATTGTCCGATATGACTTAACGTTGGAGGTTTTCTCTTATCCTGAAAGGTGAATGTCTGTTAACTCTAAGCTCTATGTACCCTGTACTCATTTGAACATCATTTCATTCATCGTCCGATATGACTTAACGTTGGAGGTTTTCTCTTATCCTGAAAGATGAATGTCTTGTAACTCTAAGCTCTATGTACACTGTACTCATTTGGACATTTTATTAATTGTACAATATGACTGTACGTTGGATGACGTAAATTGGGGGAAAAAGAGAGAAATGGTTCACGTAAAGTTCAGAGTGATTCTAGCGTTATAGATTAGAATTTCAATGTCTTCAGTTGTTGAACATATGCTCATTTGGATGTCGCACCGTGATTTATTTACTTCCGTTCTTTTGTTTTAATGATATAACTGCGTACAGGCGACATATGTCGTCTAGCTCCAAACATAACCTTAAAATATAAAGCGAATGGGGTATCGGTAGCCATTTTACCTTGTAGCTGACTGTATAGATATGATTTAATAATTAGTAACTCATTACCGGAGTATCGTATGCTACAAACCGCCTTAATTAGTTGCATTGGTCTCTCGCAAGCCTAGGGCAGTAAGTACCATATGTCGCTTACGTGTTGTGCCTCATACGTGACCACAAATAGGTGTTCGATTTCATAGTCTTTCTATATTGTAACCAATCTCTTACACCTAACTGCAGAAATACAGGAAAAATGATATTGCACTTCAAAACTCTATTGCCACTTTACTCGAAATTATATTTTTGAAATACAAAAAGCAGATATTTTAAGGAAAGTTTTGTGTATTTTAAAAGTATAAAAAACAAGCGAAAAATAAGTAATGAAAGAAATTCCGTCAAAATAAACTTGTATTAAACTGAATTGATAGGAAGATAAGTACATTGAGATAATTCAGCATTTAATCTGTACCACAGAATAGTTACGAAGTTGCTGTGAATATGTTTCCATGTTGTGCTACCACGTAATGCATCACGCGGCACCATAATTACATATTCAAGGCAATAAAGTACTCCTCGAAGCCCACATATTTGTGCGTGGGGCCCATTTGGGGCCAATTTATTGCGACAAGTAGCTTTTCCTTATTGTGAAAAACAAAACACGCCTGCTATTATAAACTGAAGGTCAGACTTCTTTACAGTTCCTTCTACTCTACTCCAATTTTGTGTTACCTATGTTCTGTTTTCAAATTATTTCCCCAAAAATAAGTTTTAAATAAGTCAATAATAGTTAAAAATATATTTATCCAAGGAAATCATAACCTCGAATATGATTCATGAATAAAATGTGCCATAGAATAAGTCATAACGGTATTTCACTTGCTTTAGATGGAGTCTTCTCCGTGTTTCACTCTCGTATCTCGATATATCGACTAAATAAACAGCCGAACGTCTTACAGAATAGTAACAATCCTAACTACATTACAAATGAAACGAGAAACCTGCGTGTGCTAACATTACAACAAATAAACAAAAAAAAAATTCGAAGACATTAAGTCATTTAAGTCCAGCGTAAAGTCATAGCAGACCATGCATGAAATGATCTTCAAATGGCTACAAGGTACAGAGAGCTTAGATGTATTTGTGTTCTCTTGTATTGTTTTGCAGCGTTGATGATCTCCTGCCTGTGTGGTCGGTCTCTTGCATTGTCCATGTATTTAGTGGTGTTCTTCTTTATTGCGTCTTTTATTGTTGCGGTTTTTGCTATGTCGTGGATTTCATTACTTCTGGACCATGGTGGTAACTTCCTAGAGATTCTCAATCATTTCCGTTCGAATCCGGAGATACTGTCCTTTGTTTTTTGGGAGGTGAAGGGCCATAAAGCGATTGCTGCGTATGTGAATGTTGGTCTGATGATAGTGTTATATGGCTGCGTTAGGGTGCCTGGGGATAGACCTCCCTTTTTAATTTTGTAGAGGAAACTGAGGCATGACGTTGCTACTTTTGCTTCTTGCAGTTTGATTTTGTAGTGAGCGTTAGTAGAGAGCTTCTCGACTAGCGTTACCCCTAGGTATTTGATTTTTCTTTGTGTCGGTATGGTGTGGTTGTTGTAGGTGATGGTAGATGTTCTGTATGTTTCTGTTGTTTTTATCCTTAAGATGACGTATTGCGTTTTTGCTGAGTTTATCGTTACTCTCCATCGTTTTGCCCATGTGCTGAAGGTTGCTAGCTGTTTTTCTAGTCTCGGCTTGCAGTCCCGTAGTCTTCCTGTCGAGCACCAATAAGCGGTATCATCCGCATATTGCGCCAGTCTGATTGTCGGGTGGATCGGCTGGGGAGTGTCGGCGGTGTATGTTATGTATAGTAGGCCAGATATGGCGCTACCTTGTGGTGTTCAGGCTTTTAGCTCGATAGGAGCTGAGAGTTGTCCGTTGATCTTTATTTGCGCGGTTCTATTGGAGAGGAAGCTGGAGGTCCATTCTGTCAGTTTTTCTGGAATTTCCATGTTGGTTATTTTGTGCAGTAGTGCGTGTATCCAACACCGGTCAAATGCACCTTGAATGTCCAGGAATGTGGTGGTGTGTGAATGTGAATGTGTCCAGTGGTTGTGAATCCTCGGTTGATTTTCTCATTTATTTCGGAGATGACTTTTATTAGTTGATCCTGGATGGTAATACTGGACCGGAATCCGGCTTGCGTGTCTGGTATGAGATTGCGGTGTTCCAGAACTCGGTTTAGGCGCTTTACTAGCATTTTTTCTAGTACCTTAGACATTGTAGCCGTTTGGAATATGGGGCAGTAGTTCCGGTGGTTTTTGTTGCTTTCCCGGGTTTCTAAAGTAGTATTAGATGTGCTTGTTTCCAAGCTGTTGGGTGGTGTCCGTGTTGTAGTATGATATTGTATAGTGTGACAACTTTTGAATCATTTGGTATGGAATGTTTTTTAGCATGGTGTATGTTATGGTGTCCGGTCCGGGTGCTGATTTTCCAAGGCGTCTTACTGTGTTGGTGAACTCGTCGATAGTTATTGGTGCTTCTGTGTCGTCGTTTGGGTTTAAGGCTGGCGCCGGTATCAACGGCAGGAAAAGTTGACTATTGTTGTTGATGTATGCAGTTGTGGTTTTCAGTTGTTTCATATCGAAGTCTGGGTTTTCAAGAGTGCGGAAAACAGTCCGGTA
This sequence comes from Mantis religiosa, assembly GCA_030765055.1. Classification (NCBI taxonomy): domain Eukaryota; kingdom Metazoa; phylum Arthropoda; class Insecta; order Mantodea; family Mantidae; genus Mantis; species Mantis religiosa. The sequence continues at coordinate 382,548,799 of CM060950.1, forward strand.
ATGGTCCTCAAAGACTTTTAGTTTCTCATTCGTGGAGTGGATGCTTCTTCCGTTTAACTGTAGCGGGCAGGTAAATTGTTTGGTGCTGCGGATACTTTTGATAAATTGCCTAAACTTCTTTGGTTCAGCTGTTCTTGCCTTTGAGATTTCTGCAACTGTTTTTTTTTTTCATTTTTCCTTATTAAATTTGTGAACTCCTTCCTTGACTTCCTTTCGTAGGTGGTTCAGTATTGTTTTATCATTTGCGTCATGTGTCCTCATGTATTCTCGGTGGGCCCTTGGTTTTTCCTTGATTTTCTGTATTATTAATTTTGGTAGCGGTCGACTGTAGCGGTGTGTGTTTATGATCTTTGTTGGCATGGTGCTGTCTCGTGCGGTTTAGATTTCGGCAGTTATTTGTTCAGTGATGGCGTCTATTTGGTGTGTATGTTCTATGTTGTGTTGTTGCATGGGTTGCATGTTGTTTCTTGTGTGTTCTGTGAATGCTTCCTTGTTGGCGTTTGAGTAGTCAAATACTTTCCTGGGCAGTGCTTCTTCTGTGCTCCATATGCCGGAGGATAATGTCAGGAATATGGGAAGATGGTCAGAGCTTATTAGCGGTTCTACTTCGACATTCATTATTCTACTCTATGCTGCTGGTGTTGCTAAAATCTTGTCACGGGATGTTGTACTCTCATTGTTCCTGGAGCTAATCCTCGTTGGTCCTGGGAGGTACACTATCCTGAGGGTGGTGTCTTTGAGTGTTCTCTTCAGGTTTCTACCATTCTGGTTGTTATATTCGTCGAGGAACTCAACATGATTTGCGTTGAGGTCTCCTAGGATGATTAGGCTACTGTGTTGTAGCTGTAAGTGTTCCAACAGGTCTGTTTGCAACTCGTCTGGTGTGTATATGGTGGCAATGTGTAGTATGTTTCTATTGATTTTTATTTTAAAGATTATCGCTTCTTCTTTTTGAAATTCTTGAGGGAGTGTTATAAGTTCTGAGTTTAGTTCCCTTCGCGCCAGTATTAGAACTCCGCCTCCTGGTGCTTGTGGTCTATCTTTCCTGAAGCAGGTGTATGGCGTTATGTTGATCTTCTTGTAAAGTTTTAGTTTAGTTTCATTTCGAGTGACAATTTCCGGGTTTATCTGGTTGATGGTGTTATTTAGTTCTTCTAGTTTCCCGTTGATACCATTAATGTTGAGGTGTAGGATTTTAATGTTGTTGTGTAGTCTCTGAATGTTGGCAGCCATTTATGTTCTGGTATTTTTCTTATTTTTCGTCTCCTTCCTTTGGGTGTGGCCAAGCTTTGTTTTCCTTCATTTCATTTATTGCTACAGCTAGCTTGCCTGAAACTTTGTATGCGCTTAAGTTTTTCTTCAATATTTTCCGGGCGGTATCCGCTATTTGCTTTATGGCGGTCCCTCGCCTCTTTGGTGCTGTTACTCGGTATATCGACATTGTTAGGGTCTTTAGTAGTTGTTCGTAGAAGTGATTGGTCAGTTTTTCGATGTATTCATATATGTGCCGTTGTATTGCCGTGATTTTATTTTGTAGTTGGTTTAGTTTTTCTTCGGTCTTTGTCGAAAGTTCTCTTGTTGTTTGGGAAGCTTCTTCAGGTGTCAGTTTTCGCTTGTCGTCGGGGACATGGTTTAGTTGTAGAGGGGGCCACTCTTCTTCAGGCTTTTTAGTTGGTGTTGTGGTTTATTCTCTAGGGAATGTTCTTGTTTCACTGACTCGGCTGACATTTGTTGGCTGGTCGCGAGGGTAGTTTGGTCATTTTACTTGTCCCGTGTAATGACCTGGGTCCTGACACGTTGCACAGTAGGGTCCTGACTATTTGTTTTTGTGGATGCATTTCCATGTCATTCTGTGGTCTCCACAGTAGAAACATTTTGGTTCGTTGCTGCAGTCATCTTGGAGATGGCATTACTGCTGGCATTTTTTGCAGCTTTCACTGTTCCTTGATGCTTCAGTGTAAAACCACTAACCTGCTATTTGTGTGCCTTCATGTAGTATTTTGTTTATTGTGGATGTTTCTTTGGTGAAGACTGGTATGAGCGATGTCGGTTTATTTCTACTTATGATTCGAGTCGCTTTGTCAATGGTTGGGTATGATGCTTGAATGCTTTCTAGAAGTACTTCGTCGGTTATATCCAGTGGCATTCCTTTTATTATGGCTGTTATGGTTTTATTTTTGGTGTTGTTTTCTTTGTTTTCCTTGTTTTCCGGTAGGCAGGTCGTGTAGGAGGCTCTGGAACCAAAGTTGGATGCATGGATCACCTGTTGGAAGATCCTTGCGTTGGGTTCACTGTCGAAAGTAAGTTGGTAGAAGTTTGCCGGTCTGTTGAATTTCTGTTTTTGAATTACATTCCTTGGTTCCAGTTGAAGACGTTTTCTTGTTATCAGTTTTGTCACAAAGAAGGGACATCTTTTTTCGTTTTCGCAGTTGATCACGTACAGCGTGAAGGATCCATGTGGCGCTGGGTTGTTTTGGCTGACTTCTTGTTTGGCTGCGTTCCTTGTGTTTCTCTTCGCCAGTTCAATTAGTGATCCCATTGCACCTGAGGTCGAGGCTTCGCTGTAGTCGGAGTATTCCGCTTCAGTCCTTCGCTTTTCCACGGTTGTCTTAGTCTTGGAGGTTGAGGGAGTTGGTTGAAAGGCGGTTTTGGTCATTTTGGTGTGAGAGGATGCAACTGCGTATAAGCACAACCGAGAATTAGTCACAGCTGCTAAGCCGCCTAAGTGTAACTCCAGCGAGTTACAGGATAAAATCCTTTGACGACGAATGAAATCGGACGATGAATGAAATGATGTTCAAATTAGTACCGGGTACAAAGAGCTTGGAGTTACCAGATATTCATCTTTTAGGATAAGAGAAAGCCTCCAACGTTAAGTCATATCGGACGATGAATGAAATGTTCAAATGAGTACAGGGTACATAGAGCTTATAGTTACGAGACATTCATCTTTCAGGATAGGAGAAAACCTCCAACGTTAAGTCATATTGGACGATAAATGAAATGTTAAAATGAGTACAGAGTACATAGAGCTTAGGATTAGCAGACATTCAACTTTTAGGTTAAGGGAAAACCTCCAATCGTTGTCATATCGGAAAATGAATGAAATGATGTTCAAATGAGTACAGAGTAGATAGAGCTTAAAACTACCAGACATTCATCTTTCAGGATAAGAGAAAACCTCCAACGTTAAGTCACATCGGACGACGAATGAAATGATGTTCAAATGAGTAAAGGGTACATAGAGCTAAGTTATCAGATGTTCATCTTTCAGCATAAGAGAAAACCTCCAACATTAACTCATATCGGTTGATGAATGTAATTATGTTCAAATGAGTGCAGGGTACATAAAGTTTAGTTACCGGACAATAGCTTTCAGGATGAGGGAAAACCTGCAATGTTAGTTCATATCGTACGATGATTGAAATGTTCAAATGTGTACAATGTACATAGAGCTTAAAGTTACCATACATTCATCTTTCAGTATAAGAGAAAACCTCGAACTTTAGGTCATATTGGATGATGAAGAAAATGAACAAGTGAGTACAGGGTAGATAGAGCTTAGAGTTCCCAGATATTCATATTTAAGCTTAAGGGAAAACACCTAATTGAGATTCGGGCTGGGGACCTCTTGATCGTGTGGCATACACGCTGCTACCCACACTACAGAGGCGCGTATGGTAGAAATTACACGAATATTTTTATTTTGAGGGTTAGGTAAGTAATTTTCAATCCCTGTTCATCCTAATCGTAAAATATTACAGAGAATAATTACTACTTTCAGTGAACTGTTACATCAAGATTATATCGCGTAAATAACCAACACTAGACCGCATAATGAGCTCTCTTTATGGAGCTCCATCAACAGTTCCCTTCTCACTGGCGAAAAATATTCTAATTACGGAATCTCACTTTAGCCATTTTGAATATTGCGTCCTTTAGTGTCTTTTATTCTCGTTTACTATGTTTCGAAGTAACTACTACCATTGTGGAAGTAAAGGAACATGATTGTGATGGTTTTATCTTCATCAGCTGGTTACACCTCCCCGGGGTTTTAATAACTGTTAAACCAGCCAGCCAGCTAGCTCCGAAGTTAAAATTATGTTCGCTTCTTTTTTGTTTCTCTCCAGAACCGCTTCGTGTTTGAGACAAGTGCGAGATGCATTAGCCTTATTCAGATATTCTGAAAGGAGGAAGAAACAGAAGATTGCGTTTGAACGAAAAATTAACTTATACAATCACGCGACGTTCCTTACAAAAGCGTTTCAGAAAGTGGAGTAAAACATTTTTAAAACGTTTTGTGAAATACCGTAATTGGAATTTTAAGTTCAGCATCATTAGAGCAGGCAACACGGAAAGTTCAATCCTGACTACACTTTTTATGGGATATTCTTTGGCAATATTTTATTCTCTAAAAAATGGTGGCAATAATTTTGATGAAAATGCTTTATATTCAGGATTTTAATGAATACTTGAAATATACATGTTGAAATTTCTCAAAATGCCCTCGGATCACATTGAGCTTAACTACGCTACCGAAGGGTATCGGCAAGGAGCTCCAGTTTTGCTCCTTTTTTGTAATTTACATCCTCCAAAGTTGTCATATCGGACGGTAAATGAATTGGGTGAAATGATGTTCAAATGAGTCCAGGGTCCTTCGAGCTTATTTACCTGACATTCGTCTGTAAGGATAAGGGGAAACCCCGGAAAAATATTATACATTTAACTCACCCTGACCGAGATTCGAACTCAGGACCTCTTGATCGTGAGGCAGACACGCCATCATCTACGCCACCCATGCGGGCTTCCAATCTTGCTCTAGTGTACCTATACGTCCAAGTGGAGAGGAACAATGAGGTGATTTAAGGCAAAGGGTGGCCGTCAGACCAACAGAGGAGAGATGATATACAATGATAATGAGAGAGAGAGAGAGAGAGAGAGAGAGAGAGAGAGAGAGAGAGAGAGAGAGAGAGAGAGAGAGAGAGAGGAATTTCGGGGTTGTAATTCACGTACCCAGCATTCGCGTGAAAACCCAGGAAAACCCCCGAAAAACCTACGGTTCACGTAGGTCAGCCAAGGGAATCGAACCCGGAGTTCCCAAATGCGAGCCACAGACGAAACCGCCTGAGCCATCCCGCTTGGTGTGTCCTGGGAAATCCTCTTCATTCTGGATAACTTTTGCGTCATTGTTGTGGTTCTCAGTGCCCCATTTTTATATTCGGATTGAAAGACCGTTTTTCGCCAGGTTTGAAGCCGCTCATGATAACATAACCAGGATGCAATAAGAGGTAGATGAATTGTTAAAGTATCAAAATTGTAGTGCTGGTTAAATCAGACAATTTATGCCAAAAATTTTTCCGTGGAGTGAACCATTTCCGAGATATTTCTTATTATTGGTTTGGATTTCCAATGCTTATATTTTACGCAAGTAGAAAAGCATTCTTTTTCTCTATCTCTACACCGTACAAGGAGAACGGAATTACAAAGACGTCACCTAGACAACCAATTTTAAAACATTTCACTATCACTTAAGGTCTACCGTATTCCCATATTTTCTTGTACCTTCATTTTTTTATCTCTAGAACATACAGAGTGGAGTCACTAGACGTCACCTAGACAAAGAGTTTTAAAATATTTTACTATCACTTAAAGTCTACTGTATTCCAATATTAAATTCTATCTTCATTCTTTTATCTCTTTTCCATACAAAGAGAACGGAATTTTAAAGACGTCACCTAGACAAACGTTTAAAAATATTGGATGTCACTTAAAGTGTATTGTATTGATATATTCCCTTGTACCTTCATTGATTTATCTCTTGGACATACAGAGTGGAGTAACCTAGACGTCACCTGGACAAATAGTTTTAAAACATTTGACTATTACTTAAACTCTACTGTATTCCCATATTCCCTTCTACCTTCATTTTTTATCTGTTGGACATGCAAAGAGAAGGTAATTACATAGACATCACATAGACAACCAGTTTTAAAACATTTGAATATCACTTAAACTCTACTGTATTCCCATATTCCCTTCTACCTTCATTTTTTATCTGTTGGACATGCAAAGAGAAGGTAATTACAAAGACATCACATAGACAACCAGTTTTAAAACATTTGAATATCACTTAAACTCTACTGTGTTCCCATATTCCCCTCTACCTTCATTTTTTATCTTTTGTACATGCAAAGAGAAGATAATTACAAAGTCATCACCTAGAAAACCTGTTTTAAAACATTTGACCATCACTTAGTCTGTTGTATTCTCATGTTACTACAATAACATAATGTTTATCTTGAAGGACATAGACGAAATAAGTGTTAATAAAACAGTAGAGAAGGTCATGTGACTGCAACGTTGTTTAGATTAAAGTTTTATTAGACATATATTCTTATTTCCTAGAGATAAACTTTTGGATAAATCGAGCCTTGTACATTTTCGTGGCTGCACTGTTCATTCGAATCTCTGAGTGCGAGATATTGTGGATTAGGAAATTGATTTAAAGGGAGGACGATTCCCGCGTTTTATGGGACTGGAGCAAGAAGCAAGTGTTTTTGTGGTTGGCCAATAACCGAGATTCTGACCTAACAAAACACGGCCACGGAAGTAAAAGATGTTTGTCTGCAAGGCCACAAGAGCAGAGCGCAGATTCCTTGAGCCATAAATAGTACAGGCTGTGATTAAAGTCTGTATTAATATGACTTTCTCTGTGCAGTAGTCTCTGAAACGGAATGTTAGTTAATCGAGATAAACTTGTACAGATATAGCTGCATTAAAAATCACGACATATCTCGGAAACGGCTAATTCCTCGAAAAATAAATTCCCCCAGTAATTAGGAAATTTCCAGTGAAAATAGTTGTGATTTCAGGAAGCCAAAACAACTGTTCAGGTTTCTTTATGTTTCGACATCATTTAAGATTTTTTGAGTGACAGGAAACTCAATATGGTGCTGCAGGTAGCTTCAGAATGGCTGCACGAATTATTTGGAACGAAAAGACTTTCAAAGGATAAGCTTCGTTATGGCCCACATCATCTGGATTATACAAGGAAGTGGCAGATTCAAAAATCTTCTGCGAGATCATAACTGGCCACTAGGTCCCAGGAGTGTGTAATACTTACACTTGAGGTATAATGTGAGAAGTGCTCGGGTTGGGATTGCCGTGGTGGAGGATTAGGCAGTGCAGCTGGTAACACATTTTTAGGCCCCTAGTTGGTCAGCGTGCGTCAACCACGTACAACAGTAATCACCGTTTAAAAGAAGTTGTTGTTCGCCACGCGATACCAAGCAGTGTACTCATTAACGTCACTGCCATAACCCTCAATATGAAATGAGCTTTTCCCACGTTTTCGTCCATTGCTGATTCACTTTCACACACGGCCAATCCATATACAACTGACTTCCCCTGCAAACCAAACCTTATGTTTAATATAGATAAACATTATCTTCTAGTACTTACTAGGAATGTTTTAAAACTGGTTGTCTAGGTGACGTCTTTGAATTTCCGTTCTCTTTGTATGTCCAAGGGATAAAAAATTAAGGTAAAAGGGAATATTCCCAGTAGACTTTAAATGATAGTCAAATGTTTTAAAACTGGTTGTCTAGGTGACGTCTTTGAAATTTCGTTCTCCTTGTATGTCCAACAGATGAAAAAATGAATAATGACTTCTCATTAAATCATTTTTAGCTTTCTTTTTAAATTAAACTTAACTAAAATTGTTTTATGCCTGGGACTTAAGTACTTACAGCATAGTAAGTCGCCACAAACCGTGCGTGTCTAATTGTTTGAGAACTCTTAGTGGTTTACCGAGAAAAATTCGAATCAGTTGGGGAATTTGTCATGCAGGCATTTGGCCATGGTAGCTCAGTAGTTAAGAGCAAGCGGACTGAAACGGTGAGATTCGGGGTTCAAATCTGGCCCATGGCATTTGAATTTTTTGTCTGTACCTATCGAAACCCTAACCTACACACGGGGCAGTGTGGAAGAATAGCTAATCTCCAAGCTAAAATAAGTATGTAGGGTGTCGGCTAATATGTCGTGGGCCTCACATAGAGATGGCGCCTCTGGGACAGTTTGACGGATAGCATCACTTAGCTAAACTCTAGACTAGCTTGTGTATATAGTTACAGGTCAATAGTTTGTTTAGTCTTTGAATGACATCATTTTAAACAAGGCAAGTGTAGAGGTTTCACGAAAATGAGGATTTGGAGAAACTAGCAATGAGTAAATACTTCTATTTGAAAGGCTTAACGCCTAAAGAAATCAAGCAGGAAATGGATATTTCATTGAAAGACTCTGCTGCTTCATATACAATGATTAACAGGTGGGTTTTAGACTTTAAAATGGGACGTACGAGCACTACTGATGAGCCTCGCTCTGAACGTCCTGTGGAAGTCACAAGTACAGAAATCATTGAAAAAATTCATTGTTTAGTACTGGAAGACAGATTAAAGTTGTTTGGGATCGCAGAGGCTGTACACATTTCAAAAGAACGTGCAGGTAATATTGTAAGTAATTTTTTGTGCTTTCACTAGGTCTGTGCAAGATGGGTGCCGCTTTTGTTGACACCTGATCAAAAGTTACAAAGAAAAACTGTTTCTGTTAAGAATTTGGAGCTCCACTGTAAAAATCCCTGTGAATTTTTTAGATAGCTTATTACCATGAATGAAACTTGGACACATCACTACACTCCAGAAAGGAAATCATAGTCAAAAAAGTGGATTGCATCCAGGTAAACCAACTCCAAAAGAGTCAGTCAATTTTGTCAGCTAACAAGGTTATAGCTAGGGTTTTCTGGGATGCACAGGGAATTATCTTTATTGATTACTTGAATATGGCTAAAACTATCACTGGTGACTACTACGCAAGCTTACTGCAACGTTTGAGTGATGAGGTGAAAAGGAAAGGACCTCATTTGGAAGGTTTTTTCACGACAATGCGCCGGTGCATCGTTCAGTCACTACAATAGCCAAAATGTGCGAATTAAAGTTATAATTGCGTGAACATCCGCCCTATTCGCCAGATCTAGCACCCAGTGACTACCACCTATTCCCAAACCTCAAAATATTTTTTTGGGGGGATGAAGATTTCACAGCAACCAGGAAGTCACTGATGCTGTAAAAAGCTATTTTGAAGACCATGATAAATCACACTACAGAGATGGTTTAATTAAATTAGAACAGCAATATGAGAAATGTATTAGATGTGTCCGTAAAATGTTTCCAAGGCGCAGAAGCGGTGAGGAACGCTGTTACGCGAGATTCGGCAACACTGGCCTGTAGCTTGGTTTTAGCCCTTCATATTCCCACCGCAACGAACCCTTTGAAACCATTAGTCTTGGCTGGGCAGCCGTTTGCAATGGAGCTTCTTATCACTTCCGCCGCCAAGCATAAGTTGCGTGCAGTGATCCGGTTTTTTTTAGCGCCAAGGGCACTACCCCTACTGAAATTCAACGTCAGTTATACGAAGTCTATGGGCCACAGTGTATGTACGTCAAAAACTTGTGAAAGTGGGTCAGAGAATTCAAAGACAGACGCACAGAAGTCCATGGCGATCAGCGTTCTGGTCGGCCTTCGGTTTCAGCCGAAACAATTGCAAAAGTGGAGCAAGAAATGCTTAAAGATCGGCGTGTGACAGTTCGCGAGCTCTGCGAACTTATCCCTGAAGTCAGTAAGACTACGATTGACAAGATTTTGAATGAACATTTGCATTATTGCAAGGTGTGTGCGACGTGGGTCCCCAAAATGCCCACCGAAGACCATAAACGGCAACGTGTTGAAGCGGCCCACCATATCCTGGAGCACTATGCAGAACAGGGCGAGGAATTGTTGGATTCAACTGTCACCGGCGTTGAAATCTGGGTGCAATACACAACACCAGAATCTAAAGAACGTTCTCGTAAGTGGAGGCATTCGAATTTGCCGAAGTCACGAAAGTTGAAACAGGCATTTTCCGCCGGACAGTGTGTTCTGGGACAGAAAAGGTGTATTGTACGAGTTTATTCCTACCGGCACAACAATAAATGCCGCTAGCTACTGTGAGACTTTAAAAAAATTGTGACCTGCCATTAAAAATCGAAGGAGGGGAATGCTGACGAAGGGAGTGATTTTTTATCACAACACTCGTTCCCATACTGCACATGCAACAGCTGATCTCCTGGCTCAGTTCGGATGGGATATCCTCACCCATCAGTCCTACAGTCCTGACTTAGCACCTAGTGATTATCATCTGTTTCCTGAGTTGAAGTGACACCTGGGTGGAACACATTTCCAGGCCGACGATGACTTGAAAAACGAGGTTGAGCGCTAACTGCGCAACTTGGCGGATGATTGCTATGACAGGGGTATACAAAAACTGCCACAGCGCATGCAAAAGTGCAACGATCCCAATGGTGATTAACGTTTGAAAATATCTGTACGGTCCACCTTTCTACCAATGTAAAATTCATTGACAATAAACATGTTTCCCATATCACGAGGGCTGTTCAATAAAGAATAATCAATCTTTTTTGACAACGTACCTTTACTCATCCTAATAATTTTGAGGGTACTTCTCAAAATAGTCTCCCCTGAATGCGATACACTTGTCCCAGCGTTTCTGCCAGTCTTCAAAGATATGCTGGAAACCACTTTTTGAGAGATACTTTAAAATAACCTCCGCAGCCTTAACCACTGCTTCTGATGATGGATAATGCCTCCCACGATGGTGTTTCTTCAAGTTAGGGCATAGAAAAGAGTCACATGGGGCTAAATCCGGACTATAGGGAGGGTGAGGGATGCACTTCTCGTTGATATTCAGCAACAACATTGGCAATATGTGGCCGCGCAATATCGTGGTGCAGCATCCAGCCTGCTTCACGGAAATGTGGTCTTTTAAACCTGATATGGACTTGCAAAGTATGCAGGACATCCCTGTAGTATTGTTCAGTTACTGATGTATGTACAGGTAGAACATGCTGATCAATTATTCCATGAGTATCAAAGAATGAGATGACCATAACTTTACCAGCAGAAGCAACCACTTTTGCTTTTTGGGGAGTTGGTGATGGAGATTTCCACACTGAGCTTTGCTGTTTGCTCTCAGGATTAAAATGATTTAGCCAAGCTTCCTCAGCAGTGATTACGTTTGAAAGAAACTCCTTTAACTGCATGTTACCTACATTGCTGCGGTAGGCAAAACTGAACATATCTGAACTTGCCTGGTTCTCACAGGCGGGAATCAGGAGTACCAACAATGAAACAACTACGGCGTGTATGTTTCACATTAAACTAACAGAATGTAATAAGAGTGAATTTTAGTGCGAAAAATTATGACCGTAAAAAAGTATGATCATTCTTTATTGAACAGCCCTCGTAAATAAAATTAGAGACCTTAGTTTAAGGACACACCTCGTACTAGCCTTTCTTGAGATTATGTTGAGAAATAAAGAAAAATATTTTTTCTATAGTTTTATTGTGAGAATCGGCACTTTTGTTTTTCTCACCTCTTTTGTTATGAATTTAAAAGCCATTACTGACCAGCTGTTAGAACGTTTGACTGGCTTAAACCAATAAACAGCCATCTGGGTGTAGATTGTTGAAGTTACGCATTCGGTAACGTTGTCGGGTATATTCATCCTTCGGGAACATAACGAAGACACTTCCGTTATTATATAGGAGAGGCACGTGTGGGTGTGCGGGGCCTAATTTTATTTTACTGGCACATCCATGCAGGTTCTCGGTTTCCCAGATGAGTTTTTTGTTTTCGGGGCGGGTGGTGCACGGCAGCGAATGAAAACCAAAACACGGGGGCGAGTGAGATAGCGCACTGACTCTCATTCCTACATGCTTGTGCCTTTCATTAAGTTTCTCTATAATAGGGAGGAAAGTAGAGATCTTAAAATATAATGTTGATGAAGTAGTATATAAAAGAGATATATTATACATTATTTTAAGAGTGGTAATGTTTAGAAATGTAAATAGTAATGTATGCAGAGTTATTGTAATTGCTAAAATGAATTATTTGAAATTGTATTTAGGATTATTAAAACAAACTTATTTGTAGAACATTGTGTGCTGGTATCAGGAATATATAGAAAAAGATAGCTGGATGTTTCCAGTTAGTAAGTTACTGGTTACCAGTGACTTAAAATTTTTGATTTTTGTTTTGTTAAATTGAGTAGAAATAGCTGGGCCTCCAGGTATTTCTTTTTGCTTGATACCAGCATTAGTAGATTTAGATGTAGATTTAGAAAATTAGGATTTTGTAATTTTTATATTTCTGTTATTTTATTTCATTTTATTTTTGTAGATTAGTATTTCTGAGAGATAGTATAATTATAACAATTGTAAAGACTTTATGGAAAAACAAAGAGAAAATTTGGATATATGCCCCGGTATAGTTGTCTAGGTGCCGGGGTAGAATATTCAGATTTTATTTATTTATTTATTTATTTATTTATTTATTTATTTATTTATTTATTTATTTATTTATTTATTTATTTATTTATTTATTTATTTATTTATTTATTTATTTATTTATTTATTTATTTATTTATTTATTTATTTATTTATTTATTTATTTATTTATTTATTTATTTATTTATTTATTTATTTATTTATTTATTTATTTATTTATTTATTTATTTATTTATTTATTTATTTATTTATTTATTTATTTATTTATTTATTTATTTATTTATTTATTTATTTATTTATTTATTTATTTATTTATTTATTTATTTATTTATTTATTTATTTATTTATTTATTTATTTATTTATTTATTTATTTATTTATTTATTTATTTATTTATTTATTTATTTATTTATTTATTTATTTATTTATTTATTTATTTATTTATTTATTTATTTATTTATTTATTTATTTATTTATTTATTTATTTATTTATTTATTTATTTATTTATTTATTTATTTATTTATTTATTTATTTATTTATTTATTTATTTATTTATTTATTTATTTATTTATTTATTTATTTATTTATTTATTTATTTATTTATTTATTTATTTATTTATTTATTTATTTATTTATTTATTTATTTATTTATTTATTTATTTATTTATTTATTTATTTATTTATTTATTTATTTATTTATTTATTTATTTATTTATTTATTTATTTATTTATTTATTTATTTATTTATTTATTTATTTATTTATTTATTTATTTATTTATTTATTTATTTATTTATTTATTTATTTATTTATTTATTTATTTATTTATTTATTTATTTATTTATTTATTTATTTATTTATTTATTTATTTATTTATTTATTTATTTTTTTATTTTTTTATTTATTTATTTATTTATTTATTTATTTATTTATTTATTTATTTATTTATTTATTTATTTATTTATTTATTTATTTATTTATTTATTTATTTATTTATTTATTTATTTATTTATTTATTTATTTATTTATTTATTTATTTATTTATTTATTTATTTATTTATTTATTTATTTATTTGTTCGCACTTCTTTCTTCATATTTCTTTACATTTTTTTCCTCGGTGTGAAAATAAAGAGAGATGGCAGTGGTTTTTAGTAAGTTTTCCTTCTTCATTTCACCTTTTCCGGAGGAAAATATAATGTATATGGCGAGGGCTCTTATAGAGTTTTGTGTGGGCATCTTGAATGCTGATTAATGTAGGGTTGGCGGTAAGGTTCTCATTTCTTCGAATCTGAGAGAAATAATACCCAATAACCAATAATAACCAGAATAACTAATTTCTCCCAAAGTACACACTGCAGATTATTTCTCTTAATAATCTTCTTACTGAAATGCCACGGAACGAACTCTTCTGAAGAAGGAAAGGATTATTTTTTCTGTCAGCTCCCTCACTGCCATCTATATGTCAGACAGAACAGAGTATACATTTAAATAACAGCAAAATAATTAACATGTCCAAATGAGTACAAGGTACATAGAGCTTGGAGTTACCAGACATTCATGTTTCAGGATAAGAGAAAACCTCCAACGTTAAGTCATATCGGACGATGAATGAAATAATGCTCAAAAGAGTACAGGGTACATAGAGCCTAGAGTTACCAGATATTCATCTTTCATGATAAGGGAAAACCTCAAACGTTAAGGTCAAATCGGACGATGAAAGAAATGAGGTTCAAATGAGTACAAGGTAAATAGAGCCTAGAGTTACCACACATTCATGTTTAAGGATAAGGGAAAAACTCCAACGTTAAGACATATCGAACGATGAATGAACGGAGTTCAAATGAATACAGGGTACATATAGCCTAGAGTTACCAGACATTCATCTTTCAGGATAAGAGAAAACCTCCAACGAAAAAACCGGAAGAACCTAATCACCGTAACCGAGACTGGAGCTCGGGATCTCTCAACGAGACGTAACAGAACACAGTGTGTAGTCAGCAAAGGTATAACTGTTAAAATGGTAGTCAAAGTTACATGATATTCTCTATTCTACAAGATAGTGGCCATTTATCTTATTGTACTTACGTGGGAATACAGATAGACTTTAAATGATATTCAAATGTTTTAAAAATAGTTTTATAGGTGACGTCTTTGTAATTCCGTTTTCTTTGTATGTCCAAGAGATAAAAAAAATTAAGGTTCATGTGAATATGGGAATACAGTGGACCTTAAGTGATAGTCAATGTTTTAAAACTGTTTGTCTAGGTGACGTCTTTGTAATTCCGCTCTCTGTATCTTCTTCTCTTTCTTCTTCTTCCTTCTTCTTCTTCTTCTTCTTCTTCTTCTTCTTCTTCTTCTTCTTCTTCTTCTTCTTCTTCTTCTTCTTCTTCTTCTTCTTCTTCTTCTTCTTCTTCTTCTTCTTCTTCTTCTTCTTCTTCTTCTTCTTCTTCGCTTTCTTCTTTCTTCTTCTTCTTCTTCTTCTTCTTCTCTTCTTCTTCTTCTTCTTCTTCTTCTTCCTTCTTCTTCTTCTTCTTCTTCTTCTTCTTCTTCTTTCTTCTTCTTCTTCTTCTTCTTCTTCTTCTTCTTCTTTCTTCTTCTTCTACTTCTTCTTCTTCTTCTTCTTCTTCTTCTTCTTCTTCTTCTTCTTCTTCTTCTTCTTCTTCTTCTTCATCTTCTTCTTCTTCTTCTTCTTCTTCTTTCTTCTTCTTCTTCTTCTCTTCTTCTTCTTCTTCTTCCTTCTTCTTCTTCTTCTTCTTCTTCTTCTTTTCCTCCTCTTCTACTTCTTATCTTCTTCTTCTCTTCTTCTTCTCTCTTCTCTTCTCCTTCTCTTCTCCTTCTTCTTCTTCTTCTCTTCTTCTCTATCTTCTTCTCCTTCTTCCTTCTTCTTCTTCTTCTTCTCTTCTTCTCTTCTTCTTCTTCTTCTCTTCTTCTTCTTCTTCTTCTTCTCTTCTTCTCTTCTTCTTCTTCTCTTCCTTTCTTCTTCTTCCTTCTTCTTCTCTTCTTCTTCTCTTCTTCTTCTTCTTCTTCTTCTTCTTCTTCTTCTTCTTCTTCTTCTCTTCTTCTTTCTTCTTCTTCTTCTTCTTCTTCTTCTTCTTCTTCTTCTTCTTCTTCTTCTTCTTCTTCTTCTTCTTCTTCTTCTTCTTCTTCTTCTTTCTTCTTCTTCTTTCTTCTTCTTCTTCTTCTTCTTCTTCTTCTTTCTTCTTCTTCTTATTCTTCTTCTTCTTTTCTTCTTCTCTTCTTCTTCTTCTTTCTTCTTCTTCTTCTTCTTCTTCTTCTTCTTCTTCTTCTTTTCTTCCCTTCTTTTCTTCTTCTTCTTCTTCTTCTTCTTCTTCTTCTTCTTCTTCTTCTTCTTCTTCTTCTTTCTTCTTCTTCTTCCTTCTTCTTCTTCTTCTTCTTCTTCTTCTTCTTCTCACTTCGTTCTTCTTCTTCTTCTTCTTCTTCCTTCTTCATCTTCTTCTTCTTCTCTTCTTCTTCTTCTTCTTCTTCTTCTTCCTTCTTCTTCTCTTCTTCTCTTCTCCTTCTCACTTCTTCTCTTCTTCTTCTCCTCTTTCTTCTCCTTCTTCTTCTCTTC